>CAUYRT010018186.1:0-83964 GCA_963574885.1 Lepilemur ruficaudatus | reverse complement strand
AAGGAATTTTCTCAACTCTCAAAAGAAAAAAAATTCTTATAGAGTGACATACATATCTGGGAATATTATAGACTAGAATGTAACCTGGTCTTCAAGCAAAAGGAACATGAGGGATGTCCAGAGAGTATCCAGCCATGTAACTATTCTCGTTGTATTAACAATGGCTGGATACTTTCCGGATAGCCCTCGTATATTTAGTTCTATTAGCCTAGAAACAATATTTCTTTAGATACAGAAATCTTCTTAGATAATTTCTTTCTATTTCAGACACGATTTCTACCCAACAATAAAAGCTTTCAATTTTTTTTCCTTTCTTAACATGTATTCCCTCTAAATTTATCAGCACAAATTACAATTCTTTTCTTCTGGTTTCAGAAACAGATGAACATATTGTACCTACTTCTCATCCATTTTAATAATAATAAAATTATCAAGATTTACCATTAAAAGATTTGATAGCATGAATAAGGTAACTTTATCACAAAATATATGGTATAATGTATAGAAATTTTCCATATATAAAATAATACTTTAAGAAGGGTGCTATTTTATTATTCATAAGATCATTTAAAAGGCTTAAAATAAATTCAAAATATATGATGTTTAAAAAATTATCAAGTTTCCTACTTTGCACAGTTACTGAGATCTGCTCTCTGACTGATAGCTTCATGCTCCTTCCTGATATAGTATGGTGGAATAAGAGATTTAGAATTGTAAATAATGCTTTGATAACTGATTCTATCAATTACCAGCCACTTGGGAATACACTTTGTACATTTAAAGATATTGTCTATATATCTTAATTATTTCCATTACTATAAAAGTATTTGTATAATAGATGTTGGAAAAAGGTTAGGCTTCAAAAGCCATAATTTTGCAATATGCCACAATGGTTGGGATTGAGAAGTAGCTTGAAAACATTTCAATTTTCTAATCAACAAAAATAATTCAGATGAAAAATCATATTGGGGTTTTAAGCAAATTAATGTCCTTCAGAAACTCATATTTTAGCCTTCGTTGTCTAAAATGACTGCTCCCACATTTGGTTTTTCTTCCCACCAGAAAAGACTTCTCCTAAATTATATGTAATTCTAGTAAATTCTGCTTCTGACTAATATATCTCAAACAGCATTTAAAAGGTACTAGTAAAGAAAATAAATCTTCATACAAAGTAAGAAGTGTTCTATTGAAAAACTTTATATTCAACATAATTGAACTGATAATTACTCAAAAACATCCATTAAGGTAGAAACTCAAAAGTTTAAATATAAATTGTCACCATTTTTTAAAATGTATGGTTCCAGGGCCTTCTCAGAGCAGAATTTCTGCTGATTAGAATTTCACATGGTCATTTTAGCATGAAACACAGCCTTATCACATAGTCTGCTAATCTAATTTTGGTTTCATTAAAGTAAAACAAGGACTTTAGAGATGCTTGCAAGGCAATCTCAATTTTTTTCCCAATCTTTGACAAGTCTGTCACCTATACCTGACTTTTAAGTATGCTTTAAGAGATTCTCATCTTTATAAAGTTTTTCCAGAAATATAACTTTGTTTTCATTAAAAACAATTACTCTTTGTCTTGTTGTATGCAGTTTTTAAAATTCAATTACGTAACTACAATAAAAATGACAATTGGCCTAAACAGTGCAAGGAGTGTGGCAGGGGTTGCTGGCGCCAGCTCCCACCAGCTCACAAGAGCCAACTGGCCACATTCTCTCCCTGCTCATTCAGTGATCTCGCTTTGATAGCTTGAAATCAGCTATGGTGGGAGTATTTACACCATGGATATCAGCACAAATTATAAACCAAGAGAGCTAGATGTTAAAATTTACCAGCACACCACTAGTATTGGGTGTAGTAGCATATAACCCACTGACCAAGACTCTTGTAGGCTTTAGCCAAGACATTTTACAAAGAAAATGGTTAAGTAGAGTACAGTTAACAGAGTTCCTACTTTATCTTCAAGAAAGGCCAATAGGGAGCAAGCAATACGATTGCTTTTCATATTTCTTTTTAAGTGTTCCTGAAAGGACATATTCAATCACATTTTACTTCCATAGAAGTAACATGAGATTATTTATCTTTCTAATATTTAAAGAAGATAATCAGTTAAAGATAGTCTCTTTAAATAAATTATGTTGTATATTTATTTCCTATATCTACCACAAATCATAATAATCAGTAAGAAAAAATAACATATTAGCAGAACAAAGGCATATAATAAAATTAGAAAGCAGTGACCAAATACAGAGATGAAGAAAGGTAGAGAATAAGAATTTTAAATGAAGACAAGTGAAAGATGCCAAATAGCCAAATCCATTAATTATAATTACTAAACACAGAGAAAGTTTAGAGTTGTGAAAATTCTATAAAACCCAATGTCTCCAAACACCAAGAAATAACTGACTTACTATCTCCAAATATATTAGCTTTAATAAATAACAAATAATGATTAAATGTAAAGTGAAATGTATTCTTTCTTAATTAAGCTATTGAGTCTAAAACCCATTGACTCTATATTCTTACCGTTTTGTGATCATTAACAATCATAAGTTCCAAATACTTCATTTCTTCAAATACACCACGAGATGGCTGTGAAAAATAAAAATTTATGGTCATAATGGTGATTGACATAGAAGATCTCTGATGCTCACTGTTAATCTTAGATCAACTTTGAATTTCAGAACTATTTGCTGCCTACTTTATAAACATCTTAGAAGAAACTTGGTAGGGAAATCAAAAAAAGTGATCATAAAATGTGTGTAAATATTCAAGTATTCCAAAAAATCTGTATGTAATTATTATTAAAGTACTCATCAAGATAGGGAACAGACCGTACTGTTTTTGTATATAAAAATACGCTAGGGAAAAGTTTACCATGTAATTCTGTTAAAATAAATAAATTCCAATTTCTTTCACATTAAAATGTGATGAAAATATTCATATTTACCAAAAATTTCAATTAGAATCTACATAAAACTCATTTAAATAAGAACAGCATAAACTATAATTACTTCCGGTATATCTGAAACAGGTGTAGTCAAATAGAAACATTGACTCACTGGTGTGTAATTCTAAAAATTATGTACCAATTCTTAACAACACAACTCAAATGAACCAGCATTGCCTATTATCACATCCTAAAGTCTTATAAATTTTAATTATTACCAGATAATCCTTTAAGAGTATTTTAGCCCTCATTTTGACTTTTGCTTATTTTTAACAGTTGGAAAATCTGTTTGGTGGCTCTTCTTCATATACATAGTCAGTGAACAGTTTATATTTGATAGGGGTGGACTGTAGTGAAAGAACAGCAGCCTACATAAAACTTACTATTACCAAGCCCATCTTCCAGAGAAAGCAAAAAGAGATCTCTAAGCATCCCCCCACCAAAAATGTATCCACAATCACCATAATAAGAAGCTCATAAAAGAAAGGATGATTTAACCTGGACCTAAATTTTTAATGGTTGGTAGCCTAATTTTTTCACACACACAAAAAAATACATTCAGTAAAACATTATCTAAAATGTGCAGTTTCTACTATAATTACTCATTAAGTTATCTAGTAAATTACTATGTAATCTATAAGCTGTGGAATTAATTCTTAGTTACATAACATTCACCATGTAATTATTAAACAGTCCCCATCATTACGGCTTCTTAAATCTATTATGAAAAAGACTAGAAGCATAATTTCAGTTACAAAGCCCCTATACATTTATCAATACATGGGAGGTATATCATAGTAGTTGATTATATAATTATGAGATTTTGATTTAGTAACTGTCATATCACTATGGTCAAATAAATTCATTCCCTTCTGAAAACTACATCTGGCTTCAAAGTTTGGTGTAACAGAGTTTTTAAACTGAAAGAAATAAAAATAAGCATGATTAGCCAACAATTCAAAACCTAACTCCTCTCCCTACTTTTTTTTGTTGTTGTTGTTAACAGAAACATTTTATATGATGCTCTATAAGCCATACAGGGGGAAAAAGCCTGCTATACTTTAAATAGAAAAAAAATACACTGCAATTTTCATAAGAAAACATTGTGAAAATAGAGCTAAGACAATACATTCTTTACATGACATCAGGGTTCTTCAGTTTGAATCACCAATAGAGAGAGATGAATAAAAAGCAGTGAACTGATGAGGTTTGAGGTCAAATCATAGGGGTTTTTTTGTTTTTAAGCAGAAGTCCCCCAAATCTAAACTGTTCTGGATATACTTAGATATGGTGTGATGACAGTCACACAACTGAGTAAAACAGCCCCACCCAAAGCTCAAGGGCACACTCACACTCACTGCTCTCTTCCTTCTTTTCAACCACTGTAATTCAGACAGCAATGGCCACTGGTCACTGCCTCCCATAGCTGTGTAAAAGAAAATGAACACCAAAATTTATGCTTGACCATATTGCAATAAGAGTATGTTTTAAAAATATTCTCTGAAAGAATATTGGCATTGATAATATATGTCATCTTAAAATCCAGACAAATGAAGGCAAAAACAAAAAGTACACTGACCATTAAACACTTCACACTCTCATGGTCACAAAGATAGTTCAAACATGTACTTTTCTTCCAAACATCATGAAAACATAATGAGCTGTTCGAGATTCATTAGAGGATACATATTTGACCTGCAACCACCTGACAGTATCTGAAAATCTGAGAGAATTCCACTATGTTTAATTCATTTTAGAATAAAAAATAATATATGGCATAAGCTTTTGCATAAATTATTAAAGACTTTTGACATTAATATGCAGAAACAACATCACATACCCCAACAATCCCTAAGAAGCTCTGGCCAATATTAGCCTGCTTAACACGCCCCAGGAGCAGAGCAGAGGAAGGAGGCCATCCACGTTGGCTAAGGAGCAGCAAACGGCCAGGACAATTTAGGGACGAACCTCACTGTAAATCACTCTACTAAATCTGGCCACACTCTCTGGTTCCCAAGGCAGCTTTACTTCTGGGTTTCAAGTTTCGGTCTTTCCCTCGGAAACGATTCTCCACACTTCATTACGTGACAGCCACAGTTCACTCCAATGATCACCCACACTGTTCACCCCAATCTCAGACCAATTCCACTTCCCAGCAGCTTGCATGTCTACCAAGTTCCACAAGTTACAGCTCCCACTACATAAAATACAATAGCCATTTTAATTATAACATACTGAGATTCTTCACTTGCTTAGAATACTGTCCCGCCAAGGTTTTCTGGATTATATGTGGTCGACCTGTGTTCTTCTGAAACAAAAACAATTGTAGGAAATCAGAAAACAAGATGTGAACAAGCCTCTAGGAAATAGTGTTAGAACTTTCTCTAATGTCCATCTCAAAATGGGAATATTTATGTGTCAATCTTTTAGCTGTCAAAAGTGAAAATATGTCTTACAGAAATTTTAATTTTAAATAAGATAGAGCATCATCAAATGGTCTCAGTTTAGAAAAGAGCATAGTTTTATTAGCTACTCTTAAACCTTAGCTTTCTTCAAAGCCATGAATTAGAAATTCACAAAGAAAGAAACACAAATGGTCAGTAAACAATTGAAAAAAATGCTAAACACTTTAACGGTCCTTCAAAAGCAAATTTTTAAAAATGAAATACCAATTTTTGCCATCAGATTGAAAAACGTTTAAAAATTATGATATCCATAAGTTTTTTACAGTTGCAAGGCAAAAAGCACTCTCATGTGTTGCTGGTGGGAAGAAATTGGTAGCCTAGTTTGAGAGAGAAGTTTAGCAACATCTATCAACAACCTTGAAAATATTCATATCCTTTGCCCTAGAAATTATACTTTTAGGAATATCTTATTACCATTACCATTATTACTATTAACCTCCATTACTAAGTGCACAGTATATGCCAGGCACTGTTAATGTATATACTATCCAAGTTATTCCTCATAAAAACCCCATACAGTTCATTTTTATCTTTAATTTATAATTAAAGATATTAAGGCTCAGAGAGATATATTACTGTCTTAAAATTATATTATAAAATAATGATCCAATTTATTTTAAAAATATTGGAATATATCTCTGAAAACTAGAGTAATATACATACACTTAAAGGTAAAGAGAAGTTATCTTTGGAGGATAAGATAACAGATAATTATTTAGTTAAGTATTTCGCTTTTTCAAATTTCCTATAATGTAACTATGGGTTTTATAATCGAAAAACTAGTTATAAAATTTCCTATAATGTAACTATGGGTTTTATAATCGAAAAACTAGTTATAAAAAAGAATCTCTTGATAGATTACATGAAAGACATAAGACTTTTGCTATTCATTTATTACTTGAGAGACAACATGAATTCTCATTAGAAATATCCTACCAATATTACTTGACTTACTGCAAAGCATACTAAAATTAATAATAAAGATCAAAAAAATCTAAATGTGACTATAGTAAGCACTTAATTCTGGTAACAGGAGAAAAGACACCCCTAGAGTAATGAAAATCACAACTGGATCAGCAACACAATTTTAAAATGGTTTCAAGCACTGTTCCTTTCCTTCTACCCATGGTGAGGATGGGGACAAATCATTAGATGAACAAAAGCAGGCAGCAGGAAGGCAGGCAAAAAACAGCAGACAATTAGCATGTAACAATCAGCCCCTGAACAATATGATCACAGGAAAATAATGCAAAAATGCAAAACCAATGCTTTAAACATTACGATAAGTTTACATTTATAAATCTTTTTGACAGTTTAATAGACATTGTCACATACATCTATTAATTTCATCAAATCTGAAAAATTGCCCTAATAGGAATGCATTAAAAATTATCTCCATTTATACATTTAAAAAACTCTAAGGCTTAGAGAGTTATTATTTTGGTTTCTGCGTTTTTTGGTTTTTGCCTGGCATGTGCCACTTAAACTTCAAAACTTACAGTACCATTCTATTAATAAGTTTGAAATAAGGTAACTTGCATCAATGCACTTTGAAATCTGTATTTATTTTCTCTTTCCTGCTCAAAGGGAAAGAGGCTGGAAGAGCAACACCATCAGGAAAGGGATGTCATAGGCTCACCTCTTCATGAATCAGCTCCAGGGGCTCTATCATGTACACAAAGTTATTATCTTCAAACATACCACTAGAACAAAAGAAACAGCACAAGCAGAGAATTGAAAAATACAGCAGACAGCAAGAAATACCTAGTGAGCTTCATTACTGTGCCTTTAAAACAAGAGTGTATCTGAACAATCCCTTTATAATGCCCTTAATCTAATTCACATGTATGTATGGAACCTGCTGCGGCCCCAGCGCTCTATTAGACAGCATGTAGGCTGCAACAACCATAAAAGTGTACACCAAGAGCCTATAAATTATACCTGATATAATTAATTTTTGAAATTAAACAGATTAGAAGACTAATCTGGGATGGGGCTATTCACGCAGTGGCAGTACCTCAAGTTACGAATCCAGAGCCACGTACAACTAGTATGAATTTCTGGTTAGGCAAATCCAGTATTGTCTGAAAGAAAACAGACGGGTCCTTCATACATAATAATAATCTAAAACCATCTGATTCTGGAGAGGCAAATAGAAGTATTTTAGGCTTATAAATTGTGAATTTCCATCAAGCAGTACGACTGTGTCATACAAATCACAAATCTTAATTTTGAGAGAGACAGGATTTTTTATAAAAGGGTGCAAAGAAGAGTTTCAAGATCCTTTGTCATCACATGGCAAAACCAGTTCTTTACATGAGGTGCCACTGTGTTGGGGTCTAAAAGGCGCCGACAGATGGTTATTTTAGAGCCCGCCTCTGAGTCAATGCATGTCCTCTCTTTGCCACCTGCCCCCCTTGCCTGGCTAACTGCTACTTATCCTTAGGTCTAACTGATACATCATCTGGAATACACCTCTGGGAAACCTTCGTGGGCTAGGTTTGGTCACTCCATAAGCCCCTGTCCATCCTCTTTACAGCACCTTCCAAAATGGTAACTAAATATTAATGTGTCATCATTTGTTTAATCTCTGAACCTCCTGCAAACACTAAGTGTTAAAGAGGACAGGGACTTTGCCCTCCTTGTGCACCACTGCACATCCAGTCCTTAGCATGGGAGTGACACAGAAGAGTCACTAAAATAAATATCTATAAAAGACAAAAAGGAAAGGGTGAACGGGCAAAAGCAAGCTTGGAGGGCAGGAGGACCTAGTGAGATTCCCACGTACTGAAGTCCGTTGCAGGTAGACAGAGCCACCCTGGAGTCCTTGACGCCTCTGATGCTTCCATGGTAGTAACAGTGCTCTCCGCCCTACAAAGCAGAAGATTTAATTGATTGGTTATATTTTGCAAATCATGATTCACTCTTTGGATGCTTCTAGAAAGCAAAAAGAAATGCAAGGGTGGGAATGTGTGTGCACTGTGCATTAACAACCCTAGAAACGCCTCCTATATGAAGTAACAAATAGGACTAGGCGATTTTTCAACTTTTCTATAACAAGTATGTGTGTATTAATGAAGGAAAAAGACTTTCAAAGAAATGACACCAATATCACTGATAAAATTTAGGTACATTTCTTAAGCATATATTGTAGGAGTAGATACTTACCAGATGTTGTTATGGAATAAGAACTTCTACCTGAGATCCCAAAAGTGTTGTTTATAATCATTTTTGATGGAAAACTATACAAAATCTTACTGTTTTCCTACCTTTTAAAATTAACTTTAAAAAAGTTTTTAGAAACAATATTTGAACTTAGTTTTCAAAGTCAAAAAGTAACTACAAGATTTATTTTTTAGAAAACACAGCAGTTTTCTTTCTCCCTCCCTCCCCACCTCCGAGGCAACCATGTTTAACTCTTTGCTCTTTCTTCTGGAGTTTACCTATGCATTTTTGAACAGAATATTTATACTGCTATTGACCTGATTGATTACATTTTAAAAATTATCTTCCTTATATAAAATCTTGAAAACCTCTCTTACCCCCAATATATTCCAATACACACTACAAGTTTTTGGTTAAATTGATATTTAGTGTTTACATTATGCGTATGTAAATATTGTTCACAGCTGTGGCACTACAATTATATTTTCTTCCTTGCTCCATTTTTGAGAAATTTTGCTTCATTCTTTTGTTTCCTTATTTTCTCATGCAGCACTTAACACAGTCCCTATTATCTGAGAACATTCTAACACTGCTCTCAATACGGTCAAACATACCAGGTAATGTGCTATATCCATTTTGTTCCTGGAAACACCCCTCTTATTTCCCTCCAACCTCCTGCTTCCATCCACCCTTGCAGTGTTCCAGGTCTCGCGCACAGCAGCCAGCCAGGACTTCTTTGCAGCCTCATGGAACTCCCTTTGCCTTCCTCCTATATTGGATCCTAGATCCCACGTCTTCTCCATTCACAGCCCCTGGCCCCCTTTTTTGGAGGCACATATTCTCTGGCACTCCTTGCAACCAAGAGGTGTTCATGGAAGATAAATTCAGTAGAAACTTGTATGTATGCAAATTTCTTTTTCAATCCTCACACAAGACCCATAATTTGGGTGGGTAGAAAGTGCTAGATTGGAAATTATTTTCTCTCAGAATTTCAAAGGCATTGTGCACAGTCTTCTCATTTCTAAGGTTGCTGTTGAAACTTGGATATTATTATAATGTTAGACCTTTTCTATAGGTCTTTATATTTTTCTATAAAATCTGTTTTTCCCCTTGCAAGAAGACTTCAGGAAATACAATTTGGCCCCATTTTCATGAAATCTCATGATGTGCGTTGGTGTGGGTCTTTGCTCCTTGTACCGGGCACTCAGTTTTCTTTTAATCAAGAAAACCATGCATTTCAGTTCTGGGAAGCTATCTTTTATTATTTTTCTCAGACTTCCCATCTTTCCATTTTTCTACATAGTCTGAGGCCCTCTCTCTACCAGACTAGGAAGAGATGGCCACCTGCTATACGGGGTGGCGAGTAAGTCAGGGAATGAACTGCTCTCCCTGTAGACTTTCAACCAACCTTTCCGTTGCCTTCAATTCCTGAGCCTTCCTGGGATAAGTGACATGAGTTGGTTTGCTTCTTCTTAGTTTCCCTCCACCAACAGAACTTAGCAGAGCAGGAAAAGCTCAAAGCTAAGAGAGTAACCACTCATTCATCTGCTTTCCACCTCTAGAAATTTTACAGACACCTCTCACCTGCTGCATTCTCTTGTCTTGCCTTTGTCCTCATGGGTTTATATTCTTCTTTATTCCCTGTTATTTAGGTGGGTTATTAGGAGGGAATAGAGATATACACACATTTATACAGTTGTCCCTTGTTATAGACAGGGAATTGGTTCCAGGACACTGCATATACCCAAATCCACACATACTCAAGTCCTGCAGTCAGCCCTTCAGAACCCACATATACAAGAAGTCGGCTCTCTGCATATGCAGGTTTTACATCCCAGTATTGTATTTTTGATCCATGTTTCATTGAAAAAGTGTCCGCATGTAAGTGGACCCACACAGTTCAAACCCATTATTGAAAGGTCAACTATAATAAAGGGTTGCTTTTCTGTTCTCAAAACCAAACTTGCATGTAAATATTGACTTGTATGTGTCAAGTTCCATTTGCACATTCAACTCTGGAATTTATAAGCACAAATGGAATCACACATTTCAGCAATTTGAGAATCCAAGTTAATATTCAGCAATTAAATTTCAGACTCTTCACATGCTTCTAAAAACAGCTATAGGTAACTGTAAACTCCATCAAACTGGCTATTTAGTGCTTGTATCACACCAAAAGGCTATCTTAAGTCAAGTGATTGTTAGAAGTAAGTGCATAGCAAACATTGTCATATTTACTTGACCTTTTCGAGAAAAGCTATTTCCAGATTTTCCTAAAAATCTTTCCCAGAAGCTATTTCCAAGTCCTTTCTTAGATCTAAGCTTCATTCACTTGCATTGAAAACCAAAGGTTGATGCTCTCTCACAATCAAGGTCATTGTTACCTGTTTGAATTAAGGTGGGATATTTTCTGAACAGAACTGTATATGTGAACGTGCATCACCATATTTTCTGGACCTTCTATAAGACTGGAGGTAACATCCATTCCTTGATGTTTATCATAAGAAAGCTTTAATGTTTAAACTGTGTAGTTATATTAAGCACTATAAGTAATTCAGCAGTTTCCAATTTAGTACTAGTAGTAGTATTAGAGGATTTTCTGAGTTTCTTATCATGAAATTTATACCAAGATTTTTTAAAGTATTATAGAAAAATGCTATTTGGCAACTCTCCAGATCTATGCAGCATTTTGTAAACACTACTGCAGGTATTTCGTATAAAGTAAACCCTGAGAGAAAAGAGGCAATCCCTCCTTGGTAACAAGCATAACAGTGTGGGCCAGCACACAGAGCCTGTTTCCAGAGGGCGTCGTTAACCATGACTCTGGATAGTCAGCTCCAGGGGTGCCTTCCACCCAAGGCTCTAGCCGCCATCTGCAACAATCACTACTTCATGGTAATTTCCATCTCCATGTACAGATGGGGAGTTGGGCACAAAGTGCTAAAAGGCTTTACTAAAAATAGCAAAGGCCACAATGAATCTCACATCCTCAGGCTCTCAAGCTAGTGTTTCTTTTTCCAGCTAGGAAGGCCTCTGACACTTTAAGAAAGCTGGCTAGTGGCACCACATACGAGTGGGTCACAGACTTGTGACTTGGCAAACAGCAGGAAGGAGAACCAGAAAGGGCTAATTCAGCACATGACACAAGTCTCTGTGGGTCCCCATAGTCATCAGCATCTTCGGTCAGTCAGTTAATTAAATTCAACAGAAATGGAGCATCTGATAAGCAGAAGTTATTGGCTAGTCAAAGGAAATGAAAGATCCTAGTCGTATGCCTCCCACCTTTCTCAGCCTACCGTTTCCACACAGCCGATCACGCCACAAGCCAGATAAAGCTCAAATAATCACTTGGTTCCAAAGTTTGCCATGCTCAGAATCCTTCAAATAATGGAACACCAAAGCCACGTGTATCTTTTAAAGCACTTCCTGATCAGACACGGCTGAGGATAACAACCTTGTGACGCCAGTGAAAACAATTCGGAGGGGAAAAAAAGACTCGTCTCTCTGGTATCCCTAATCTAATAACAGGAACTGCTTGATTCTACTTACTTTAATGGAAATAAAACGAATTATTTCAATGTGACTTTTTAAATTGCCCCACCTTTGTGTCTGTTTAATTATTTGCTTCATAAAGTGCAATCAGCCCGTTCCTACTATCTTCATTGCTTAAGAAATTCCCATAAACTTGAACACACATAGTGACCAAGCACTGATATTTTCAATTGACTACTGAAGGCCTGGATAAACATTCCAAAAGGTACTACACAGGAAATGTGTATGTTATGATAGCTAGGATATTCATACATTATGAATATGTATATTCAATATGCATATCTTTAAATATTTCAAACTTATCAACCAGCAGGATGTGCCAATGTATTTTAAAAATCAGTGGGCTGATAGCAAAGAGAAATAGAAAAAAAATATCTATAATTGGGCACATATATCTGTATTTGAATACTGAAGAATAAAGAAATGAAAAAAATAATTTTGGAGAATTGGCAAACTTGAGACCCCAACACCAGTTTAATTATTTACCTTCATTAAATTCAAAAGGGAAAAAATGTTCTTGCAGTTGTTTAATTAATAAAGCATTAGAACAGTTTGGCAGTACCAATGCTATATAAATTTTTAAACACTGCATATAAATTATACTATTCAAACTTAAAATAGCTTTGTGAGGAGCCAGTGTCATCTGCTCTCTTGATTTCATGGGGCATCTTTCAACCCCATGCTTCTTTCATATTCTACAAATGTAGTCAGAATATTGATGGGAAGGGCAATATTTTGAATGATTAGCAATAATAATATCCACTTTAAAGTTGAAATTTAAATGACTGATAATTTTGCATCTGATATACGTGGTTTAGTGTGGGTAGTCTTGTTTTCTCTGTTATTACTTAAATGGCTTTTTACCCAGTGGTGAGCAACTTTTTTCAAAAAAATGGCTATGAATTCAAAGACTAGGAAAAAAAAAAACTGTAGTATACACAAAAGTAAAAGTGTCATTTTTATTTAGTGTAAAGGTAGAAATACAAGCTTTAAATAATCTAACTTTTTGGTTAGGAAAGGACACACAAACATGAATTTTTAAATCCAATTTTGGTAAGCTGAGAGGTAGGAAAAGAAGAAACGAAAATAGATGAAGAAAAATAGTCTGAGAAATTTCATAAAATATTAATAAAGAAAGAGGGAATGGGGAAAAAGGAAAAGAAACAGAAAAAAGGGAAGAGAGAAAAAAAATCAGAGAAAGGAAGACAGGCAGACGTCGGTGGCTGACAATAGCCCTGCCCCAATACCTCTGCCTAGCGCTGCGGCGCCCACCCCTCTCTCACACACACCGGACAGGGTCTTCAGAACACTCCGCTTCAGATCTCCTCGGCCGACGCCCTTGCCAGCTCGGAGCCACGCCCACAGAGGCCACAGCCCGCTGACCACCGTCCCTGCTCTCCTGCTGCCAGAAAGCCTGCACAGCAGGGAGCTCAAGCTGAGCTATGATGGTGACTTGATAAGGACACAATAAGGAACATTCTGAAAGGGCGATGGGGTATACTGATAAAGGAAAGAAAAAAAGCAGGAAGAGAATATAGAACCCACAAGGGCGGGGATTTTTATCTGTTTGGTCCACTGATACATACCCAGTACCTAGAACAGGATCTAGACTAGTTCATAGTAAGAGCTAAATCAATATTTTTTGCTTTTGTTTTTTTTTTTTCAAATTGTATATATATATATCTAAAATATGCAACATGATATTTTGATATATATAGTGAAATGATTACTATGTGTCAAGCAAATTAACATGTCTTATTACCTCACATAGTTACCTTTTGTGTAAGTATGTGGTAGGAACACCTAAAATCTACCCTCTTGGCAAATTTCCATCATGCAGTATGACTGACTGTAGTCCTCATGCTGTACACTTTGATATCCAGAAGCTTATATAACAGATCTCTAGACTTAAATCCTACACATCTGCAACTTTGTACCCTTTGACCTACGTCTCCTCATCTCTGCCCCTCCAATCACCCCCTCTTGCTCGTGTTAACCACTGTTCTATGTATTTGACATTTTTTAGTTATTCAACATATAAGTGAA
Organism: Lepilemur ruficaudatus; assembly: GCA_963574885.1. Taxonomy (NCBI): domain Eukaryota; kingdom Metazoa; phylum Chordata; class Mammalia; order Primates; family Lepilemuridae; genus Lepilemur; species Lepilemur ruficaudatus. The sequence goes on along the minus strand of CAUYRT010018186.1, from coordinate 69,783 downwards.
ATCATGCAATATTTTTTCTTTCTGTGTCTGGCTTATTTCACTATACACACACACACGCACACGTAGATATACACAATGGAATATTATTAAGCCTTAAAAAAGAAGGAGATCCTACCATTTGCAACAACATAGATGAACCCAGAGGACATTGCGCTAAGTAAATCAGTATTTGTTTAATGAATGAATAGGAATGGCTTATTCATGAACCTGAGTAAAAAGACCACTCTTAAAGGATTCTTGTTTGATGAAGAGGAGAGTAAATAAACCCCCACTCCCCACCTGAGGGGTTTTTTTCTTTGAGATATAATTCATAAATCATAAAACATACCCCTTTAAAGTATGTAATTCAGTGATTTTTTTAGTGTATTCACAGAGTTGTGCAACCATCATCACTAGCTAATTCCAGATCATCTTAATCACCCCAAAAAGAAATCCTGTACCCACTAGCAATCATTCCCCATTTCTCCTCCCCTCCTCCCCTCCACCCCACCAGCCCCTGGCAGCCACTAACCTACTTTCAGTCTCTGTGGATTTTCCTATTCTAGACATTTCAAATAAACCAAATCATAAAATATGTGGTCCTTTGTGTAGGGCTTCTTTCACTTAGCATAATGTTTACAAGATTCATCTATGTTATAGTATCAGTACTTCCTTTTTATGGCTGAATAGTATTTCCACTATGTAAATATATTACATTTTCTTTATTCATTCATTGATTGAAGGACATTTAGGCTGTTTCCACATTTTGACTATTATGAATAATGCTGCTATAAACATTTATGTGCAAGTTTCTGTGTAGACATATATTTTTAATTCATGTGGATTATACCTAAGAGTGGAATTGCTGGGTCACATGGTAACTCCGTGCAGAACTTTTTTAGAAACTGCCCACTGTTTTTCAAAGCAGCCACACTATTTTACATTCCCATAAGCAGTGTATGAGGGTTCCAATCTCTCCACAATCTCATCAGCATTTGTTATTGTCCATCTTTTTAATAACAGCCATCCTAGCGGGTATGAAGTGGTACCCACCCAAAGCACAGGCCACAAAAGCAAAAACAGGCAAGTGGGACTACATTAACCTAAAAATCTTCTGCACAGCAAAGTAAACAATCAACAGAGTGAAGAGACAACCTACAGAATGGGAGAAAGTGTTTGCAAACCATACATGTGATAAGGATTAATATCCAAAATATACGAGGAACCCAACAGCAAGAAAACAAATAACCTGACTAAAAAATGAACCAAGGACCTGAACAGACATCTCTCAAAAGAAGACATACAATAGCCCACAGGGACAGGAAAAGGTGCTCAACATCACTAATCAAGGAAATGCAAATCAAAACCACAGCGAAGGCCTGGTGCAGTGGCTCACACCTGTAATCCCAGCATTTTGAGAGGCCGAGGCAGGAAGATCGCTTGAGGCCAGCAGTTGGAGACCAGTAACATAATTTTTAGAAAAATTAGCCAGGCATGGTGACAGCCTGGAGTCCCAGGTACTCAGGAAGCTGAGTCCAGAAGATCACTCAGCCCACCAGTTGCAGGCTGCAGTGAGCAGTGATCGCACCAGTGCGCTCCAGCCTAGGTGACAGAGCGAGATCCAGGCTCTTAACAAAATAAAACACACACGAGATAACACCTCACAACTGTTAGGAGGGCTATATCAAAATGACAAAAGATAAAAAGTGCTGGGGAGGAGGTGGAGAAAAGGGAACCCTTGTACATTGTTGGTGGGAATGTAAATTGGCACAGCCATCATGGAAATGATAAAAAGGTTCCTCAAAAAATTAAACATAGAAAGAAATGAAATATGAATCTCAAAGAGACATCTGCACTGCCATATTCATTGCAGCATTACTCACAATAGCCAAGATATCAAAACAACCTGAGTGCCCAAGGACGAATTAATGGATAAAGAAAATATGGTGTATATATACACAATGGAATATTATTCAGCCTTAAAAAAAAAACCCCAGGAAATACAGCCATTTGCGACAACACAGATGAACCTGGAGGACATTATGCCAAGTGAAGTAAGACAGGCACAGAAAAACAAATACTGCCTGATCTCATTTACATGTGTAATCTAAAATAGTCAAACTCACTGAAGCAGAGAGTAGAGTGGCCGTTGCCAGGAGGGAGAAATGAGACCGTGGCCAAAGGATACAAAGTTTCAGTTATGCAAGATAAATGAGTTCAGGAGACCTAATGTACAGCACAGTGACTACAGTTAACAATACTGTTCTTACATATAATACTTGAAATTTGCTAAGAAGGTAGATCTTCAATGTTTTCACTATAAAATAAAAGAGATAACCATGTGAGGTGATGAATGTATTCATTAGCTTGAGCATGGTGATCATTTCACAATGTATACGTCTATCAAAACATGTTTTGTACAATTTAAATATAAACAATTCCTATACACACAATTTAAGTTATATAATTTAAATATATATATAATTCCTATTTTTTAATTATACCTCAATAAAACTAGGAAAAAAAGAAACCATTCACAAAGGCCCACATGTTGTATTTTATGTCCAGAATAGGCAAACTATAGAGACAGAAAGTAGATTAGTGGTTGTCCACAAAGCTGGTGAGAGAGAGGCTGGGAGCAACTGTTCATGGGTGGGGGGTTTCTTTTTGAGGTGATGAAAATGTTCTAAAATTAGACGATGTTGTGCTCGCTTCGGCAGCACATACACTAAAATTAGATTATGTTGATGGATGCGTAATTCTGTAAGTATACTAAAAACAATTTAATTGTATACTTTATGGTATGCAAATTATATCCCCCAACATTTGTTTAAACAAAAGAGAAAAATAAGTTACTTTTAAAATTAGTTTTAAAAAATCAGCAAAGTTGTTTTATTGTACACTATGTGCAAAGCAGTGGAAAGAACTCTAATAAAAGCTATTGCTCTGTCTGGTACAGAACAAAACATCTTCCTTCTGCATCCACTAGTACCCAGCACCTATATTACATACATACGCAATTTTTTTTACCTCTCCAGTTCCTACATTTGCTTCACATGGAAAGAAGCCTTTTAACCCACTTCCACCCAATGAGAGTAAAAGCCAAGACATTAACCTCTTCTTAGCAAGAAGTGGGAACAAGAGAGCGGCTTGGTAGTGGTAAAGCGGGAAAACTTACACAATCCTCTTTTCAACATGTGGATTCATCATTTTGTTTGCATCTAATTTATAGAATATTGTCAATGTCTGCATTTATATTTAACTTCATAGCCAAATAGGCTGTTCTTCTCTGGTCATGTGAATGATAATGTGTGTGTGCATACATGCATGCTCTGTGTGCATGTACTTTTGTCTAAATAGTTTGAAATCTTTGGAAGAAAGGTCGCATAATGTGTAAACACAAGTTTAACCTAGCCATTCTTGTATATTAATTTCCTTTTCTGGTACTTCTCTACAAAGATTTTCTTAAATAATATAGAAGGCAATCTTCACGAAGTTTATTAAAAAATGCTTTAAAAATATGTATGTAATGGTAGTGGAGGTATGAGTTTACACAAACTTTCAGAAAGAAAAATTGTTAACAATATTTGGTATAAGTACCGAAAGCTTTTTAAAAAGGTACCAACTCTTTGACCCCAAAAATTCCATTCTCGGAATTAATCCTTAAGCAACCATTAAAGATATATGCAAAATTTAAAAGAATTTTTTTTAAATATGTATGCAAAATAAAAAAAATGTTAAAAAAGATGTATGCAAAATGTATTTGGAAGAGCTTTCCTTAAGAGTTATTTGTATAGTGTAACACTGGAAACAATTTAAATATCTATTATTATGGGATTTTAAAACAAATTATAATAAATGAATTAGAAAGAGTATTATCCAGTTTTTAAAAATAAAGGTTTAGAAAATTATTTAATGCATGAGAAAGTATTTATAATATTGTTAGATATTTTAAATCCTGCTACAAGACAGTGTATGCCATGTCATCTTGGGTTTTTTGGGTGTATATATAAATAAAGACATAAAAAACAGATGTTCATTCATTATCTATGAAGCAAGTAAGTTTGGACAGATGAGCTGTTTGGAGAAAATGGGTCACATGTGAGAGAAAAGCAGTGAACACAAAAATAAACTGCAGTGAACACAACTTCCTTTGCCAGAGCTGAAATAGTTTTTGTTTTAAGTTTTAGTTACAACAGATATGAGATTTAAAGTATCTTATTAATAATAAAGACTCCTTTTGGGACCTCAAATGACCTCTGGAGGCCAATTTGCTATGCTGCTTCTCAAAAAAAAAAAAAAGAAATTGACCAAGCTTCTTAGTGAGAACTTTGGATCAGGTTACTGTGTCCTGAAAAGGTGGCTCATTTGCTGAGTCTATAAAGTTCTGTGCAATCTTGTCTACTCCAGGCTCATGATTCAGCATCCATTGTGCTCAGGGCCTTGGCACAGCTGACAGAAGCTTTGGCTTGTACAAATGCCAGGAAGTTCGACCCTGCACTGGATTTAGCATTTCTGCTCACTTTCCACAGCATTAACTTTTAGGGAGAGTCACCAACCCCCAAGATGCAACATGAGGCAAGAACTGACAACTAGTAAGAATAATACATGAAAGTTCTTAATGTGTGGCATAAACTTCAAAGGCTAGAAAATGTGAAATTATAAATATGTCAACTGTTAATTGGACAGTTATAAATCCTAAGCAATGCCATGTCCTCCTGGGCAGTATTTGCAATTAAGGCCACCTATAAATATTTGCTGAGAGGCTATCAGGCTGAAAATCCCAATTCCAACTGAGCAAATCCACACAAGAAAGGTGCCACTTTTATACTAACACTTGTTGGCAATCTAGAAAAAAAATCCAGCGATGTTTCCCCACTTCGTTTGTTTCCCTCTGTTTCCTCTCCCGTGCCCCGGGTATCTGTGGGTACTGCTCAGGCTCAGTGGCACTCCGTTGACTCCCTAAAAATCAGAGTGGCTTTGTGAAGCCATTCCAGGGATTTGCACCTTGATGGTGATCACTGTGTTTCTTGCATACAAATAATCTCTCTCTTGCTTTAATCTAAATCCACTTGCTCCTTATTGATCTTCCACAAAGAGAAGAAAAGTTAATCTCCAACTGAAGGAAAACCAATTACCTTTATAGTGCAATGCTCAGTGGCTTCAGCAGGTTTATTTGTCCTCTCTCTGCCTCACTTTCTTCTATTGTACAACAAGAATAATAACATCCACCTCACTGTTGTGAAGGTTAAGAAGAAAACTACTCCCTAAATCTTACTTCCCCCAGCTGTCCTCTGCCCCTCTTGGTAAATAGTCATTGTAGTAACCCACCCAGTCTTCTAAGTCAGATTTGATGACCTTGAGCCTGATCCTTCCCTATCTACTACTTTAAGGGGCAGATAGGGAACCATATAGTTCTTTATACCATACATAATGTATTATATGTATAACTAAAACAATAAATATCTCTTTATTGTCCCAAATATACAAATTCTCTAATGTTATCTCCAACATTTGTAAGTTTTGATCTATTTCTCCTCACTAAAAATAGTACCACCTGTAAGAGGACAGGTGATTTTATTGAGATAAACATCTAAACCATGCAGTGTGCACTGCTCAGTCCCACGAGAAGTATACTTATACTACAGGATTTGCAGACAGTAGTAATCGTACCTTAGAGTACTGTGGTTTCCCATTTTCGTAGTGAATCTCCACATAATCAGAAGACAACAAACCACTACAAAGGAAAGAAAATAGAGTGATTTCTGCATCTAAGACACGTGGAGGTTTAAAAATAACCAGCTCAATAAATGAACAGGAGCAGCATGCAAACCACAAATGGCTGCGGTCCACAGTTAGAACAGTAACAGGTAATCATCGATAGTCTCACACGTCGGCCAGGAACAAATCATCCCTCAGTCTGTTAAAAAAAAGGTAAGACATAGACAATTTAAGGGTGAACTTTTATACATGCTATTCTGCATCTAATTGATATGTTAATTAATATGGAACAAACCAAAAGGCAAGTAACAGGAGGAAACAGACCCTATTAAAAAATCAGACAATTATGCTCTAAATAATTGGGATTTCATAAAATATAATCATTGAGGAAGACTATAGAACTAGAGTCTACAAATTTTTTTTTATAAGGGCCAAATAGTAAATATTGAAGGTTTTGCAGGCCACATGATCTCTGCTACAACTACTCAACTCTGCTGTGGTGTCACAAACACAGCCTCAAGCAATACGTAGACAAACAAATGTGGCTGTCTTCCACCAAAACTCTATGGACACTGAAATGTGAAGTTCTCGTAATTTTCCCATGTGTTGTGAAATGTTATCGTTTTTATTTTTTTCAGCCACTCAAATATGTAAAACAAATTTTTTTTTAATCTTAGTTTGCAGATTATACAAAGCAAGTCTGGCTAGATTTGACCTGTGGGTCATAGGCTGCCAACCCCTGGAATAAAATGACGGTTAAGAACACACTCTGGACCAGGTACAGTGGCTCATGCCTATAATCCTAGCACTCTGAGAAGCCAAGGTGGGAGGATTGCTTGAGCTCAGGAGTTTGAGACCAGCCTGAACAAAAGTGAGACCCCCATCTCTACTAAAAATAGAAAAATTAGTCATGGCGTATGACTGTAGTCCCAGCTACTCAGGAGGCTGAGGCAGGAGGATCGCTGGAGCCCAGGAGTTTGAGGTTGCAGTGAGCTATGATGATGCCACCGCACTCTAACCCAGGCAACAGAGTGAGACTCGGCCTCAAAAAGAAAAAAGAAAGAAAGAAAAAAGGAACAGACTCTGAAGTCAGAGCATGGTTTAAAACCTAGCCCAGCCCCTCACTAGTGGTGCGACCATATTCACATGTCAAACAGAGATAGCCTAGAGTGTGACTCTCATGGGACATTGTGAGGATTGTAGGAAATCATGAACATGCAGTACTTAGTCCAAAAATCAATACTAAGTGCACAATAATAGGCATTGTGGCTGTCACTATTTTTATTTTAACTCACCACCTTAAAACATGTTTCTCCCTATACAATGTGGAAATACAAAAGGTGCCTCCTAAAGAGCATCAGACTGTTAGGACATCTGGGTTCCTGTTTGGGCTCTGACACTAGGAATGATGATAACAAGTGATAACTTGCATTTATTGACCACTCACTACGTCCTGGGCACTGTTCTGATGGTTATAAAGGTATTAACTCATTTAATCCAAATGGTAACTGAGGATACAGGGACAGGTCCCACTCTGAGCCAGTTGTATGCCCTAAATTTAGGTCTTTATTTCCTCCTACACAAAATGAAGGCCTGGAACAGAAGATTTTTCAGGTCCCTTCCTGCTCTAACATTCTGATTTTCTATAATTCTGCCTAATAGTAGGCTTTCTTGTTAGGAAACCTTGACACTACTCTAGCTGAAGAACGGGAAGATTCAATGATTCTGCATCATTTTGAGAGCTGCATCAGATATACTCTAAAATAACCTAGTGATGAGGGTTACAAAGGGGTGCTTAGCGCCAGTCAACAAAGTAACTAGGAGACTCACATGTGTGGCCAGCGTGGTTTCCCTGTGTACCCCAAATGACAATCTTTCCAACATAAAAACAAAGCAGATGCTTATACTTTAGACATGTTTTCCTATTGAAATCACAAATCAAATGTGTATCAACTGATGATTCTACATTTGAAACTAAATTATGGAATGTCTACTCATTTCCTTTTAAAAGTCTAAGTAATAGTAAAAGTAATGACAATGCTTAACACTATGCACATGAGAATATCTGACAGGGTGCAGAAACTTCTTTCATTGCTGATTAAGTCAGCTACCAGCACGGTGAATATACACAAACAGGGCTGTTGATGGTAACATTGCTTTGAAAGCTTCTATAACACCAAGAGGCAGAGAGGTTTCCCTAACTGCATTCTATTAATAGTTACATCTCTCTACAGGTAATTCATTATTTTCAAAATTTTCAACCACACAATTGCTGGAGCATGCCTAAGAATGGGAAACAAAGTTATTTTAGATTGTTACTTTTGCTTGTAATTACAAGGGCAGATAATAGCATTCTAACCATTATTGTCAAATCTGATAAAGGTCACTTCAATTATCTCATTTCCCCCTTTTTTAAAGGGCCTCTTTCTCCCATGGAGATACCTATTTCTAGTATCATCTGCATTTTAGCATCTTAAGGAAGAGAAACAGCTACTTTTCAGGGAGCCTGTGACAAGCACGGAGACAAACACGGCGCCATACGCCCCTCCTCCGGTACCCGTCCACTTTTTCAGCTCCTATAAATAGCATGACTCCCCATCTGCTCCAACCTTTCCTTCTGTCTGACCACAACCAGCCTTCCCTTGCTTCTTTCACTCATTGCAGTGTGTCCCCACCTGCCATAATGCCAAGTGCATAGCAGGCCCTTAGCCAATATTTGCTGAGTGAGCAAACATCTACCAACACCAGCTATATGCCAGGCCTGTATCATGTGCTGGGAAAAGGAGATGAAGAATGCAACTCTCTGAAGTTGAAACTAAGCAAAATCAGCGCAAATATGCAAGACTGATCATCTTACTCGAAAATATCCTCATAATCTCCTTGAAAGCGAATTAATGCCAACTGAAATGTAATCCAATTAATTATAAAAGCCTTAGACGTAATGTTGAAATGAAATTTTTGGTGATGGACGAATAACACTGGAAAGGAAGCGACGAACAGTTGATTGCGCAAGGGTTATCTCTCCAGCCCCACCCAGCCAAGAAGGAACAGATCATCTGTATCTCTGCATGACTGAAGTCCCTGTTGCAGATGCTTTCCAGGTCCTTTCCTCTACCTCTGTTCTCTGTAGTTTCCCTAGTAGAACTGTCTGCTGGAAACAGAATGTTCTGAAATGCCAATACTCATCTGTTTAGCAACCGTGGACCCAAACAAAAATTGGCATTTTACTTTGTTGATCAGCCAATGGGGTATTTGGTTCTGAAGAGTCTAATAGCTTGTGGGAACTGATTAAAGGCAGATTCTGAACAATCAAAATTCTAAAATAACCATCTTTTTTCTATCATTTAATTACAGAAAATCTATATACTATGGCTACTCACACACTTCTCATACGGGTTATCTGGTGAAAGAGGGGTGACCTTTGGAAGTAAATGGATAAATGTAGGATGGAAGTTCAGAGCTAGGGGGAGGAGAGTTGACGGACTGGAACATGGAAACCCTTGAACCTACACACTCCGCACCTTCATGGTGAATCTACACCACCAAAGTAGTAAAAAGAACAGAAACTCCAGAAGCAAATTAAATGTGATTTTCCTCAAAATACGAAGGATAAGGGTAAGCACCTTTAAGACGCCGAATTGTAAGAACAGGAGAGTGGTAAGACTATGATATTCAAACGCGACAAATGAGCCAAGAATCAGGTCAACGAAGGGGACTGTAGCGGAAATAATGCTGTGTATCCACCAAATGCCGTTTCATTCTTCCCTCCCTGGCATAATACCAGCACACTTCACAGCTTCCCCGGCAGTTAGGGTAGGGCTACGAGAATGGATTATGGCTAATGAGAGTCAGGGAAAGTGATTTCTGTCTCTCTAGTGTGACCATTAAAATCCCTACAGGATTATCGAAGCTCTCTCTTCCACGGCAACCCTGGAAGCCAAATGCTCCAGATGGCATCACTATGAGATGGATGCAGCCTAGTTCACTACATCATGATTTGGAAAAGAAAGTCCTAAAAGAGTCACTCTACTTGTGCTAGACCATCATGTGGGGAAGAGATAAAATTTCACAGTGTGACGTCTCAGATTTCATGTTTGTTACTAAAACATCTAAACTATCCTAATTTCAGGATTTATCACAAAGAATTATTTTAGAAGTTTATGTTTAAAGAATTTCATAATCATCAGCAAGTAAACATACAAATGGAGCTGCTAGTATATTTAGGCATTCCAAAGTCACACAAAGAGAGAGATTTGTCTTAGGAAGATTTGGCCTATAAATATATATATGTATTTATATGCAAACAAATATATATATAATATAAATATATTTGTTGGAGTCCTTGTATTTGAGAGTCACGTGTCTAACCTAAGTTAGATTGCTTTTGGGGTCTGTGATTACGTCTCATATGGCCACTGTTTCAGAAAGGCCTTGAGTAGGTACCTTAGATTCTCTCTCACTCAGTGATAACATCAGTAGGTAGATCTAGGGGAGAGGGGCCAGCAGTCTGAGATGTGGGAGTCAGGAAGCTATGAGCCAACATTCACGGTGAGACACTGGACTTGTCAAGTCATGACCAGCCATGCTCTTGGCCACACAACGTCTTTGTTCTTAAGTAAAGAATAACACAAATATCATATTTCAACTCTCAGTAGTAAAACATGTAAGTTACTTCCATATGCATTCAAATTACAACTGGAACAGAAGTCAAAGAGTGAAAACATTAAATGGTATCTAGAAAAGGAGTTCCATGGATGTCCGTTTTCATAATGCAAATTCAGTCTTCTGATTAGCCTCTGCTTGACAGCGCTTAACTCTCAGTACTGGGAACCCTGACCATGCCCAATTGGCCCCTGACAGATTCATCTAAGAAGTCTCCTTGCCACCCCTCCCCACATGCTCCACAGTCATTCATTTAATTAATGACAACCAGTCCTGTCACTGTGGAGACCCTTGACTTCATAGGGCCCAGTGCATGAGGACATTATACAGTGAGGGGCCATGCCCATTCCCCTAGAAGCTTCACTTTTTTTTTCCTTTCATACACACAAGATATTTTTAATTCATTAGATAATTACTAAGTAGTAATGAAGACAGACACAGAATTTAAACTCAGTACATACATACACACATAAGCTTGTAACCTATGATTATGCTTCTGTTATATGGCTTTTCTTTTTGAAAACAACAGACTTAAAATGTAAAACAATTTTTCAATCACAACTTTTCCAAAGTTTCAAAGAAAAAGTTAGGCTCCTACCACCTAAAATAGTTTTTATACAAAAAGTTGTTTCAGCTAGAAAATATATATTCCTTTGAATGTAAACAATACAATAAGACTTCTAAGCTATGATAAAAGATTATAGACATGAAGAGGTTAGGATTTAAGAGTATAGCAATGATATGTTAAGTGGGTGAAAATAATTATAGGTTGAATAGAGACTCTGTGTTAAGTCAGACAAAGATGGCATGCTAAGTGAAGGCTGGGGAGTGTGGGCATACTTCACAGGAACAGAGCTGCAGGCACAGAACATTCCTAACATGAACAGGATGTAGAGGTTTAAGCTTCTTTGGGGTCACAACAGGAATTTAATGAGTTCCTAAGCCACATGGGAGATTGCAGCAGAAACTTCAATGTGTAGGTACTCCTACTTCTCAGGTAATAGTCCCATGAACATAATACAGTTTAGAAAACCCTAGTATTATATAAGGAGGACAAAAAACATAGGCAGGGCTGCAAGTTAATAGCAGAGTGAAGAAAGGAAGAGTCAGGAGAGAAATAAAGGATGGATTTAAGGTGTTAAAAAAACTGAAAACCCCACTCAGATGGCTTGCTCAGTGAATAAGAACCAATGAGTGCTCCCTTCTGAGGAGGTGGCAGCATAACAAAAAATCTTTAATAAAAATAAAAGATGTTTAATTTCTTTCCCCTAACTTAAAGCCAGACCATATAAAGTGGTTAACACATTTTTGGTTGTGGCTACCAGTGCTTCTCCAAGTATTGCAATAATTTTGAGATTCCTTTATGACAGAATCATGGTTACTTTCACAATTTAGTTGTACCCCGATATGTGGTAAAACAAACAAAAATTTCAACACAGGGAAAACTGAATACAAACAAAGATTGCATATATTTTAAACACAGTTACATATTACTGAAATGCTATGCTGTACAAATTTTAAAGCTAATAATGAATATTATACTTCATTGAGTATTGCTAATCCAGGTTCTTTTCTGATATGCCCAATATTTATTAACACAATTATAAACCAAATATTACACAAGTGAAATTGTAGAGAATGGATAAATATCCATTAACAACCTTGCCTTCTGGTAACCTTGTACGGAAGAAGCAACTCTTTTCCAAGTCCAGTTCTAGGAAAAGAACTCCCTACAGTTCTTTCCTTTTTCAGGCTATACCGAAAAATTGCACATTCATTCATACAGGTTCTATTCTTCCCAGATATGTATGAAATGGTCAAAAGAATTAAAAAAAAACACCAATGGAAAAACTATCAGAAATAATAAGAGTTAAGTAAGGTGGCTGGTTACAAGATAAATATGCAAAAATTAAATACATTTCTATGTGCACCAGCAAAAACCATCTATTAATAGAAATAATCTGGAGGGGAAAGTTTCTACTAACAACAACAAATTTTATATATGTACATCTTTGGGTGGATGTATACACGTATATATATAATATATAAAAAATATATGTCCACATATATAAATTTAATGTATATGGAGATATGTATACACACACATATGCATACCTATATATAATCTAAGAATAAACTTGGGTTTAAATAAACATGAAGAAATGTGTATATGAAGTAAACTGAAAATCCTTACTGAGAAACATAAAAGAAGTCATAACTGACTGAATCATAGTCTCTGATTCTCTGTAGGAACATTCAATATTATAATGTTGTCTATTACCCTCAGCCTACTCTATAGTTTTAACATAACTTCAAATAAAATATCGAAAGTTTTTTTTCCTTAATGATTCTAAAAATTCATCTTTAAAAAAATACTTAAGACTAGTCCAAACACTTTTCCAAAATAAAGGAGTAACAAAAAGGGCCTTATACTACCACTACAGTAACTGAAGGTACAGAACACTGGCCTAATTAGACAGATGGCCCAAAGTGCAGAATAGATAGCCCAGAAAAAGATTCAAGTTCCTAACAAAAACTTAATATATAATAATAATGGTACTTTAAATCTGTAAAGAAGAGAATAAAGAATAAATATGGTTGGGACAAGCAACTACACATTTGAGGAAAGAAAATAAGGTCTCTCAATTACATCTTAACCAAACGAATGACACATGCATTAAAAGTACATATGTTTTAAAATAAATTCATAAATTTACTATAAAATACACCTGAACATTAAAGAGAAGAGGCTTAAGAAGTCATAAAGATAAAAATAGATAATACTATTAAAAAATTTTTAAACTTCCATGAATAATAAAAAAAAAACTAAGAAAAAACATTTGCAAAATACATGAAAAACAAAAGGTTACTATCCTTAACATAAGAAGCCTTAAAAACTAAAACTAAATAAAAACAAACAGCCCAGTAAAAAAGTGGACAAAAAACACATTCACAAAATAGAATATATAAAATGCAACTAGCAATAAAAGACCTGTAAATTAAAATAATGTAAGAGACCATCTTCCCCTGTCAGTTTAGAAAACAAAAATGAATGACAGTAGCCAGTGCTGGCAAGGATGTAAAAAAACTGGCATTCCAGAGGGCAATTTGGCAACAGGTATCAACAGCCCTGACAGCATGTTCACCTTTTAATCAACAAGTTCTACTTACCAGAGCTTCCTGATGAATGACTAGACAAAAACAAATATACACATAAAATGTAGATCAGAGTAGCTTTCTCTGTGCCTTTACAGACACTTGGAAAGATGTTCACAACATCCAATGGAAAAAAACAAATGAGCAAATATTTTGGTAATTTTTTTAAAGTTTGTTTATATGTGTATATTCACATATAGAAAATGTCTGAAAAGATATACACCAAAATGTGACCGTGAGCTATTGCTTTCTGTAGAACTTTCAACAGTTTTTATTTTCTTTCTTTTGTTTACCTATAATATATAATTCCTAAAATTTTTATAATGAATATATATTACCTTTTTAATAAGAAACCACAATACAAGTCGTATTTTTTTAAAGGACGAGAAGCATGTTTCCTTTAATAAAGGAATTAATTAATAATTAATAATATAAGGCTCTGGAAAGTCAAGGACCCACAGACATTCACAAAACCGCTACCCACCACGGAGCACGCAGCACCTGCAGGCTGCCTCTGTGTCACCTCAACTCAATGAGATGGCCGTTCCCTGAACACCTGGAGGCTGTTCATGCTGGAGGGAGAGGACAAGAACAGAAAAGGTAACAAAACGCATTTCCGCCCTCAAGGTGATTATAATCTCATAGCTAAAACGTAGCATAAGAACATAAATAACAAAGTATCAAAAAAAATAAATAACAAAGTATCAAGCAGCCCCCAGGGAGAAAATCAATTTCAACTAACACAATCAGGAACTCTTAAGTGGAGAAGCAGCACTTAGGTGGGTTCCATGACACATTTTGGACAGGCAAATATGAGCAGAAAAGTCCCTGTCCTATAGACAGGGACCAATATGTGCACACACATGGGACAGGAAAAGCAGGGAAGCATATTCAAGGAAAAAGCTAACAGTCCATTTGGCTGGGGCATCACTGATAAGGAGCAATGGTGTCCAAAAAGGCAGGTTTAGAACCACACAGTACACAGCCTTAAGCCTGGAGTTGGAACCTGAAAGAAAAGGGCCCCCTAGGACCAGGAACTCAGATCTCGGAAGGCCACTTGTAAAGGCTGAGAGCAAGTGGTGCATTCTGCGCCCACAGCAGCTGCAAAGACTTCAGGCCCAGGAAGCGCTAAACTTAGATAAGGTTCTTTTACTGGGTCAATTAGAGCCATCGGCAAAGTAATTAATGTTAGCAGCGGGAGAAACCGGCAAGAGACCAGCGAGGACACTAAGCAGCAGCCTTTCCACATATGAAAACCTGCAGTTTTAACTTTTCCTTCACTCATTCAATTAATGGCTGAGAAGACTGAATGAGAAAAATAAAGAAGATGAGAATTAAAGAAATGATTAACAAACAAAGGTGAATGTTTACCTAAATGTTTCCATTTCTTTAAATTCTTTTACCGTAAGTTACATTTATCCTAAAATTTGTCATAGAAATACTAATAAGTACTTGGAAATGTTACACTGGTTTAACAAAGGAAGGGTAAGATTTTGACGAACAACCACGATTGTCTTTTGTGTGCTCTGTTCCTCTCTTTTTGTCCTACCTAGGAGTTTAACCCTGGATTTCTCCTGCGCTGCCACACGTGAGCCTGCTGGCTGAACTGAGACACAAGGCCTCTGCTGAGCAAGTCCCCAAGAGACAGACTGGGGACGGTCTGTACAGCCATAAAGGAATAGGCATTTGAAACTGTCAGCGTAGATTTCTCTGTATTATGCAAAAAACAACATTCTGTGTAATCATGGTACCCTTCATATACATAATACAGGGATGTTTAGAGATGATAATCGTAGTTCTTCTTAAATAGTAGATATGCTCAAGAAATTGTCACAATGGAGGAATCAGAAACATACTCCTGCAGTAATATGAAACCATTACGGCAGATAAGAGCACAGTCTACCAAAAAAAAGAAGGGAAAGAGAAAAAGGAAGGAAGAAGGAGAAGGACTTTTTAAAGGTTTCTTCATGCAAGTACAAAATTACTATCATACTGCTATACAAAATAGCGCCTATTTTTTAAATTACTATTTAGAAAAACAACCTTCAAACAATCTCATCTTCCGAGCATATTTCATGGAATCAAAAAAATTATTCACCAGGCCTTCAATTGTTTCTTAAAAAGTCATGATTTACCTAAAGCACAACTAATTTCTTTAACCAAAGAGAATTTTCATTTTTCCAAATTATGAATCATTTCAAAATAATAACAAAATAACAGACCTTTGAAAATTACAGAATGTGTTGGAAAAACTACTATTTGTGTGCAACTCCCTGGGAAAGGGGAATTCTCCCAACTGGTGTGGGCTTTCAGATTCAGTCCGGTTTGTTAGAGTGCTAGGGAGGCTTTCTTCATTTTGCTCACTGTCATTCCTCAGTCATGGAAGAATGCCTGAACTAAACGGGCACCCAGGGGCTAACTTTCTCTGAGATCTCAGACAAGTCCTTAATATTGTAGAACTAGTTTTCTCCCTTACCAAAAAAAAATTATAGAACTCTAAGGAAACTTCCAAGTCTAAAAGAGTGAATATGAGTATTACTGTCATCATTCCCTTCCCTAAATATATACCTCTACTAAGCTGGAAGTCGGGATTTGTGAACACACACATTCCATCTGTTTGGTACATGCTTCGACAAATAATCGGCTATTGGTATACGGGGATGACTTCAGGCCAATCTTTCTCCCAGAAGGTGCTGAAAGAACAGTTCCATCCATGTTACCTATATACTGAAAAGAGCTCCTTAAATTATTTTTCTAATTCTACATGTTTCTGTGTACCTCAACCAAAAGAAAACACCTCAATTTCCAAGAAGTGATACACTCTTTCTACAGATTAATGACAGTCAAAATTCTTTTACAGAGAAACTAATCTGAGAGCTAATGATCCAGATCTGCTAATGCTACATTTGTATTAACACCAACCTATCTAAGTGCTCTGTTGAAAATCAGACAACACAATTACAAAACCATTACTTAATTGTAACTAAAATAAATCAAAAACCCTACAGTCATATTAACATGCTTTTTATCATAAAGACACTAAAAACCAAACATGACAGGGAAAAATAAGTACTCATCCTGCAAAAGTATCTAATAATAAGCAAATTTGATGACAATTGATGTCTCTATGAAAGACATGTATAAAATAGTGATTAGAGGTGGATAATTAATCTACTCCAGTCTAATTATAAAGTCTGGATATTCTGCATAATACTAAAACTGAATTTTTATGTTTCAAAAGCTATTCAGAGATCATTAACTATTTGCACTTGATTCTCTAAATATACATCATAAAATCATTTTAAACAACTTATAGGTACACACATTCCTTCTATGCTACTTATATATGATGTGACAGTAATCAAATCAAATCAGTGGTGGTAGAAAATGGAGAGCAACAAAACTGTAAATCAGAGTTTTAAGACAATTTTTATAAATGGGCATTTTTCCTCCAACCAGACAACTCATTCAAATGTCTTAAAATTCTAAGTCCATGTGGAGAATGGTACACACATTCACAAAGTGCCTCACAATGTATGGATCAAAAGCAAACCCTTTATAAGAGTCCAGAAGCAGCCAAATCCCAGAGAGACTGACACAGAAACAAGGAGAGACTCTTCTATTTAGGTCTTTCAGTGGGACTATTTTTGATTTAATCTTAAAACCAGACATTTTTAGAACCCTGGTAGAAATTCTAAATACCATTAACTATATGTGATCCATAGCAGTGAATTTACTATGAATATGAGTTTCAGGACCATGAGTGGTTAGGATTGGAGATGTTGAAAAAAGAGAAAAATCCTAGATAAACTGATTCACACCCAGGAAAGCCATAGCAAGGTTGGTAACTCGTGATGGCGTAAAAAATAACGTGGACCACTCCAGGAAAAATCCAGAAGCTTGCAGTCTGGTAGAGTCAAAACTCTGAGTCAAGAGAATATTCAGGAACTGAAATGCCTTGAGAGGTTAGAGAGTATACCAGCCTGTGAACACTAGATAAACAAATAAGATTCTCCCAACTACCACCCCATAAAAGGGCAGGTCCTACATTGCATCCACGGTTCTTGGTATAGTCGCCCGCACAGAGTAATGTGTGTTGAAGATGAGTCAACAAGTCAAGAAACTCAGAAAAAAACAAAAGACAAGATGGCACAACACACTCTAGACAGAAGAATCCACAGGAACTTGGGGGGCCTATAGGCAGAGCTCAGCCCCCCAGGTAAGCAATGAGGGGCCTGAAATAGCAAGAAAACCTTGAGATTTGGGCTATTTTCTGCTTCTCTCTCTTATAGATAAGGTATCTGTGAAGGCAAAAGTCAATCCCAGGCAGTCAGCCCATGAAGATTGGGACTGTGTGGCTGAAAGAAGGAAGGAGGTGGGGAGGCGTGACAGCAAGTTCTCGTTAAGAGCAGTCCTTGTTAGTTTTTCAGCCAGAGCTTCATGAAAGGGCTGTGTGTGGGGGTGTATGTGTTGCGCCTGTGTGATTTTTTAATGAGCTATCTATCACAATTAGTAAGAAAAGGAAACGCTGCGGATATATAGGCTCAAAGATCAGGAGGAAATGAAGTCAGAAGTTGTTTGCCCCCAAACTGAAAGACCAAAATAGGAAATTTCCAACAACTCCTCATAACATCAGACAGAGTGTGTTGGGTGTCAGCCCCCTGAATATTTACATTACATATGTCTGAACCTTTCCTTTTATGCTCATTCTAATTTCAGTAAGACAATATGATTAATTAGTTCAAACCCATCAAGAGTGTTATTATGAACTGAATATCTGTGCCCTCTCAAAATTCACATATAAAATCTCTAACCCCCAATGTGATGGTATAAGGAGGTGGGGCCTTCAGGAGGTAATTAAGTTTAGATGAGTTCAAGAGGGTGGGGTCCTCATGATGGGATTAGTACCCTTTTAAGAAGACAGTGTCTCTCTCTCTCCCTCTCTCTCCACCATGTGAGGACACAGCAAGAAGGTGGCCATCTGCATGCCAGGAAGAGAATCTTCACCAGTAACTAAATCTGCTGGTGCCTTGATGTACCTCCAGTACTGTGAGAAATAGACGTGTGTTGTTGAAGCCACCCAGTCGATCATATTTTGTTACAGCAGCCTGAGCACCTCCTCTCAATTCTAAACAAATTTTTCTTTTATAGAGCGCTTGGAATAAACATGCATCTACCTTTTTTTTATTTTTTCCTAAAAATCTATTGTTATTACTTTTGTCACTATTTTGCCTTTTTTTTTTTTTTAAGTAAAAATTCTCAAATCCCCTACATAAGCTTCAGGATGAGAGGTTACCTTGAGTGGAGGACACGTGACAGAGAGGGACACACAGTGTCTAAGACACTAGTAATATTCTATTTCTCAACCTGAATGGTGGGTATGTGTGAATGTGCACTTTATTATTCTTCCTTAAACTGTACAAATGTATTTTCCTTTATGTATATTTCATGATATTAATAAATTAGAGGAAAAGAAACCCAAACTATCTATAGCTAATAGAAACAGAAGAACCCAATCCAATTCTGGAATTAAAAATTTTGAGTATGAGACAAATGGAGCCAGAAACAGACTAAGGAAGAAACCTCTGGAATTAGAAAGCTGTCACTATGCTAAGACCAGAAGGGAAAAAACTCCAAAGAACATGTGGGAGGTGAAAA
Source organism: Lepilemur ruficaudatus (assembly GCA_963574885.1). Lineage (NCBI taxonomy): Eukaryota > Metazoa > Chordata > Mammalia > Primates > Lepilemuridae > Lepilemur > Lepilemur ruficaudatus. The sequence continues at coordinate 50,607 of CAUYRT010018186.1, read as the reverse complement.
GCACAGAGAGAACAAAAGGCAACTTTCCCCTTCTCTAAAAATAGCAGGCCTATTAGGCCACTTTTAGACTCCAGTGTTCACGTAGGAGCCCATTTCTATAAAAAGAGTAAAACTTAGAAAGAAAAAAGTTGTTCTTGGAGGACTTTCCATAACAAAGTATGGAAAACTAAAGTTTAGAAATTTCACAAAATAATAGACGAGACAGAATCTGAACTATATCTGACTTTATTACCAAAACAGTGAACTCTCCAACTAGAGAGCTGAAGGAGCAGAAGATTAACAGGCGAGACAAACAGGATCCTTCCCCACGCTGGTTTTCCGTGGAAAGACCCAGAGAAGCGAAAACTACGCGTGGTGCAATGTTGAGCAAACCTCACAATGATACCACGGCAAAGCTAGTTTCAAAATAAAATGGAAAAGGATATTATCGTATACCCTTCCCTGGAAGAATCTACAAACTTAAATTTGTTTTAAAAAAATACAGAGGCCAGCCACAGTGGCTCTTGCCCATAATCCCAGTGCTTTGGGTGACCAGGATGGGAGGATTCCCTGAAGCCAGGAGTTTGAGACCAGCCAGGGTCACATAGCCTGTAGCCCTAGCTAACTGGGAGGCTAAGGTGGGAGGATTGCTTAAGCCCAGGAGTTTGAGGTTACTAAGAGCTCTGACTGTGCCACAGCAGCCCAGGCTGGGCAACAGAGTTTGATCTTCTATCCAAATCACTAAAACTTTCGCCATAGCAGCAATTAAGCTGTTACACTTTCTTATCATTCACGTGTTCATTGGAGTAGCATTTTTAATTTCCCTCAAGAACTTTTCTTTTGCATTCACAACTTGACTAAGCATTTGGCACAAGCCAAATCTCAGCTTTTGACATGCCTTCCTCACCAAGCTTAATTATTTCCAGCTTTTGATTTAAAGTGAGAGACATGTGACTCTTCCTTTACTTAAATAGGGTTATTAATTGTTCCAATTTCAATATTGTTGTGTCTCAGGGAATAGGGAGGCGTGAGAATAGAGAGAGAGATTGGTAAGGGCCAGGTGGTGAAATAGTCAGAACATACACACATCTATCCATAAAGTGCACTGTATTCTATGGGTGCAGTTCATGGTGCCCCAAAACAATTACAATAGTAATATCAAAAGTAACTGATTAAAGATCACTATAACAGATATAATAATACTGAAAAAGTTTGAAATATTGCAAGAATTACCAAAATGTGACACAGAGACAATGAAGTGAGCACATGATGTTAGAAAAAGGGCGCTGTCAGCCTAGCAGGGTTCCAAAAACTTTCAATTATAAAAAGCACAAATTCTGCAAAGCACAATAAAGTGAGGCACAATGAAACAAGGCATGCCCATATACTCATGTTATACAGTTCAAGTCACTTTCAGATGTTTTTTGATCAACGAAATAAAGTCATTCTCAGATTTTGTATTTTTCCATCAGAGACAATGTATTACAGTGTTAGAATATTGAGAACATCCAATAATTCTGAAAAGGGTTGCTCTAGGAGAGTTTTCACATGCATGCTCAAGAGGTCAGATCAGAATTATAAATTGCTCTACTTTTATACATAATTTTTAAAATCCGGAGTCCATGTAATAGCACTTAATAGCCTTTTCAGATGACTATAATATCTAAAATCTAAGAGGACATTTTTGAAACGGCTATTAATTTAAATACCCTCATTAAACTGCCATCCAAAATCAGAAAGGATGAGTGAAGTAATAGCTTAATGAGGCTTTTTCCCCCTTTTTCACTGCCTCATGCCTAATCATTCCTATAATTCTTAACTAGAAAAGAATTTCAGTTTGCTCATCCTTTAAGAGGATATGAAATAGCTTGTTTAGAAAATTAAAAGTAGCTCTCAATTTTTAACCCTAACCTCAGGTAGTAAGCTTGTGGATATCAGTTCTCTTTAGCTTCTTTGTCTGAAGTCTAGGCATCATGTCCTCGAGTTATTAAAACCTGAGTTTCACCACAGGTGCCATTGAAACTGCCTTTTAAAGATCCCAAATCCCAGTCATCTCCACCTGGTGTTGGATAACTCAGTGAATGTTCCTAGTTAATATACCTCCATTGCTACCAAGACATCCAAGGCTACTGCCACTGTAACATAACTAAGAAAAACACATAATGGTCAAAATACTTCCCAAGGACTGAAAATGTTTCCCTCCCTCTCATTTTTTGTCTTACACTTAGGCTCATTTTCTGAATTAATTTCTATCATTAATTTTTTCATGTTCAGATTTCTTACAAAGATAAGCTCCTCGTCAACAACAAAGGAATAAAAAAAAAAAAGGAACAAAAACTGTTGCACATTCCCTATAAAAGGAAATGATCCTAATTGCAAGTTCCTGAAGCTAAATACTGTGAAATTTGAAGCGACACACACCTCCCCAGAATTGGAACAGCTCAGAGGATCTTTCAGAGGTGACACGAAGGAGGGTGAAAGTTCAAACACCTGCTCAGCACACAGAGCTCCAAGACAGCTCTGCTTTGAGCTCCACTGGCCGGATCATGCCGCCAGAGAGAGATGCCCACCCCCAAGGGAGGAGAACAACAGACCACTGACAGGTGACCAAAGCAACAAACCCCAAACAAGCTGTGGAACCCTGGCTCATTCCTCCCTCCCTGTGCCCACTGGCTCTGTTCCCCACACTCTGCTTCCGCAAACACCTGTCTCCATGCACAGATGAATCACAGTGAAAAAGAAGAGAACAGGGACCTAGGCAGAGATACCAAGGAAGAGAAGAAAGAAGGAAAGTAGCAAAGCCCAGGGGAGATGAAGGACATGCACCACAAGAAAATAGAAGACATGTTCAAATTCTATGGCCTCAAAGAAATCATAGAAATAATCTCTCTTTTTTTTTTTTTTTAAGGAGCTCAAAGAAACATAATAAAAGATGATGAAAAGGAAGTCGGCAAAGCTCAGAAAGGAAAAAATAAAATAAAAAATAAAAATTACAAGGGTGTCAACCAAATTAGAAAAAAAGGAAAAACATGACACAGTCAATAGTCAAGGGTGAAATGGTATAGAGATGATAGACAAATAATACATACACATTGTTGTTCCTCCTGAATAAAAGAATAAAACACATGGAAGAGAAAAAAATAGGTAAAAATATAACGGAACACAACTTTCCTAAAATCAAAGAAAGACTTGAATCTGTAGCTCAAAAAAATACACCATGTTCCTGAAAAAACTGATAAAGCACCTTTAACATAAGTAATGTTATTAATCCTGGTGAAGTTACTGATAAGGAAAAATCATATGATTATCTAAGCCTGAAAAAGCAAGCTCTCTAGGAAAACTAGGTTGCGTCAGAATCATTGAGCAATTCTCAAGTTCAAGGGCAGTGGACCCATTTCTATAAAGTCCTAGGGAAAGCATGATTCAAAATTTCATATCCAGCCAAGTTATTCTTCAAACATTTTCAAGTGCTCAAGAACTCATGAAATACAACACTCAGACCTCTATCTTAGACACTCTACTTTTTAATTAATTCTAGTCAAGCCAAACACAAATAATCCAGGAAGAATAGAGAAACCACAGTAAAAGGACCCATGATGAGCCTTCTAAGTTATTTTAAGTACAGAATTAATACTGGCCAGGCAAGGTGGTTCATGCCTATAATCCCAGCACTTTGGGAGGCCAAGGCAGGAAGATTGCTTGAGGTCAGGAGTTTGAGGCCATTCTGGGCAACATAGCAAGACCCCATCTTTACAAAAAAATTAAAAACAGCCAAGTGTGGCGGTGTACACATGTAGTCCTAGCTACTCAGGAGGCTGAGGCAAGAGAATCACTTCATTTGAGCCCAGGAGCTCCAGGCTACAGCGAGCTATGATCGCATCACTACACTTCAGCCTGGGTGACAACAGAAAGACTGTGTTTGTAAATTAATTAATTTTTAATTAAAAGAATTAATATTTATTGTGGGAAACACAAATCTTATAAACATTGGCAATGTAAAAACTATATTATAACAGGTGAGGATGAAGGTAAGTAGAAGATATATTAGTATACTAATTTCTTCTCTTTTAAAATATATAATCTAATTGAGACACTTCTTTTTAAGTGACTCCAAATAATGTTATTCATAACTTTACTAGGATTTTTTAGCAAATAATATCTTTTGTTATGAAGAAATACAGTATTCATCTGACCTTCACAAATTCCTTTAATTTCACTTGTTTTGTTTTCTTTTAAATTTAATATTTATGAAATCAAAATTTTGTTCAATTTAATCATTTATATTTAAATATCATTATAGAATAATTCCATTTTTGTAAACTATCTATCTACCAAGTCTTCCATCAGAATACAGAGAGAATTCTCTGAATTAAGTTTATAAATATTAATAATGGTTACTTCTGAATGGTAATATACTTTTTTGTGTTGACTTGAAATTTTACAATGCATAGTAACATTTTTGCAAAAACACTACAATATTTTTTTCAAAAAAATTGCTTTTTATTTAGCAACTACTCTTCTAAGTCTCAGAAACACAAACATTTCTGACAATCAAAAGGAAACTAATCTAAATGTCCACTGTTAGCTGCTCTTTATATGATGGTGCAGTAACAACAGAGTGTTGATGATCAACAAGTAACTTGAGATATCCATTGCTTCATCGGCAAGCTGCCATTTTAATAAACTCTTACTTTTGGCTGGAAATCTGTAAGACTAAAACTTTGCCATGATCTCAGAGAGAAAAATTGAGAGAATTACTCATGGAGCTACTAAGGTAATTTTGTTACAAGGCTTACGTTGTTGCTGACGTCTCAGAAATAAGACAAGGTCTTTATTACTCAAATACAAAATGCCAACTTCATCACCTAGAATGTAGTAGGTGCTCAATGTATGTTAACATTTAGCTTAAGTGATATCTGAAGAGCAGAGGGCTTTACTAAACCCTTTACTTGTCTAAGGCCTATAAGTAAAGTAATTTAAAATGAACCAGGCAATTTTTTAAAAAAAGAAAAACTATCTCTTTATCTCTTCCCCATTCTGTCATACCCTTACCTCCATGGGAAAACAGACCTAGAAATGGAGGAAGACCAAGCGAGCTGCACAAGGATCACTGGTCTGCAGATCTGTGCTCTATAATCACCATCTGCTCCCAGCTTATAAATATAAGGACTGGAATAGAGTCTATCAGGAAAAAAAAACACTTCTGCAAAGCTTAGAGACATTTAATGAACTTAAAAAGCATGTTTACACTTTTTATATCAGTGTGACCAAGCAAAAGCATAAGACTATGACTTAAAAATACACAGCAGTGGACATTCAGACTAAATCTCATTAAGAAAAGTGCACTTTTGAATGAAGCACCGGGGGAAAATCCATACAATAAATCCTACCAGGTAAACATCCGACTGCAACTCATCATAGCTTTACCAACTGTCAAAACTTTAAATACACTTTCTTATAGTTTAAAATAAAAAGCCTTGCTTTTATTTTTTACTATGTGAATGTTGGCAAGCAAGAGTCCTTAAAATAGATGGGAATCTCCTTTTATTAAAGATGAGGTACAATCCAATCCCACAATATTTTTCAGATCCTCTAAGCACCTTTTTGCATTTTAAAAAATGATTTCAGCCATCCCACCCTTTTTCATTCTAGGTTTATACAACCATTAATTTTGACAAATGCCTGCTACTTAACGTCAAAATACAAGTATGATTAACACAAAACAAGATTTTCCTCATTCCACTTAGTCAACACTAAGGGACACAACTACACACCTGCTTAAAGAATTAGACTGTATTGCGGAACAGCAGAGAAGTTAAAAAATTCTTTTTCCCAAATGATAATTAAGCATGAGAGGCTTTGTCCTTCAGACAGCAAATATCCATAAAAATAAAAAGACTGCACTATGTGTGTACTCTATGGACTACTTTGACAGAGCAGGTTTTTGAATATAACAAGATAAGTCAACTTGAGTGGTAATATATTTTGGGAAATCAGCTCACTACAAATTGTGACTGTAAGTAAACATTGTACTGTAAATGCTTTGTAGTTTTACCCCAATAAAAAATAAATAAATAAATAAATAAATAAAATAAAAAGACTGGATCTACAATACTAGAAAGTAAAATCCAAACAAAGGCAGTCTGTTTGCCTCAACATGCAAATACAGATTTCAAGCTATAATTGAGGAAGTGTTCAAAAGAGGAGAGGTCAGAGAGTGGGAACCTAGGAATATTCAGGTCATGACAGCCTGTATTCTGAGTAGGTGGAGAAGCCCTGGAGAAAGACTCCTGAATTGAAGTTCTCCTCTATCCAGCAAAACATCAGCCACAATACAGGTGACCCCTGGGAGCAGAGCTTACGACCATCACATTTCCCTTTTCAGCTGAAGTGACTGCTTTTTGCACCCCTACCTTGCTCCCACTTCATTTCCTCCCCCCACCACCCTGCAGGGCCCAGGGTCAGCACATGGTAACTAATCCCTCGCCATAAGCCCTTTCCTCTGTAAAAGTTGCTCCAATATGACAAAGAATAACCACGCGGGAAAAGTCTACCTTTCATTTGCAGAGATTGCAGTGATGAGAAAAAACTAACGGCCTGTCTAGAATCTTGGTAAGAAATTCCACTGAGCCTAGGGGCCTTTGAGAGGCATATGTTCATTTTAAGGGGAAAGAAATGATTATGTCTTGTATGAGAACTCTAAGCTTTAAATCTAACCCTTCTTAATGTGATGATCCATTTTATAAAGTGTCAACACACAACTAAAGAAAGGTCAGGCCTTCCCAGGAACTAATGTGAATCTGTGTTGCCCACGTTAACAACACACTCTTTCTCTGGAGAGGAGGAAAGAGCTGGGTGAAGACCTGGATTTCCTTTGCACTTATGCCTACATGGGGCTGCCTCTTTAGAGAGCCACTGGCGCTCTAGAGCTGACCAAAGCCCGGGGCTATCACTCTCTAAATGTGTAAGCTTAATGTGGGAGACCCAACGCCTCCATATCTCGGATTCATCATCTGTAAATGGGGCTAATAATAGTAACTATCTCCCAGGTTGCTGGGAGGATTAAATGAGTTAGTTAACATAAGGCACTTTGGACACTGCAGCACACACTGGAAATGTTCAATAAATCAATTATTAGTGTTATTTTTGCCCGAATTCCAAGTCCTGCCAACTTAGTCTGAGCTAAGATTTTTATTCTTTTGCTGATAATTACAGAGGTGAAAACCAGATCTACATTATCATTGTTAGAAACGTTAGTTGGCAAATATATTCTCACTTGCAAATGCTCTTACTAGTAGGTTTGGTAGCCCCTTCTTGCACTGCAAGCCGCCTGACTCCACCAAAGTCAGAAAGAGGAGGCCTCATGGGAATTAAGTCTGGTATTGAATACCTTGAAACCTATATTCTCAGACCCAAAATTTTCATCAAAGTTCTCATTCTTCTTTTTACGTAATCTTTACTATTTAAATGTTCTGAAATATTTAGGTACAGAGAGTACAGTTTAATAATTTCAAGTGCATACTCTATAGCTCACATACATGAGAGCCCCACAGGCAACACTCTCCATGTTAGGAAAGGAGAATGGCAAGAGCTGTGGGCTGGAAGTCCAGAGTCCCAAGTTCTAAGGCTCAATACACCCCAGGCTGACCTTGGGCAAAAGAGTCCATTACTAAATTTCAAGGTCTTCATGGGTAGATGGCAGAATTTGGGACAAATTTCTTAACTCTACAAATCATAATGTGTCAAATTAATAGCTACATTTCTAAAGTTATTCTGTTATAAAGTAAAATAAAATCCCTTGTTTTCCAGACCTCTGATTCCTGATACTCCTGAGCACCTGGATCATGGTCAGAATCCAAGGCACAAGGCAAAAAAGGCTTCTCGAGTCTTCTAAATCACTATTTTAAAGGCACAACATCGCTAACACTTGACCAGAGAAGACCCCAAGGCTTTATTCAAGGTTACTAACTCTTGATTTACCGTAAGTACTAATAATTTTGGTTATTTCTTATTCTGCCTCTGAAATATTAAAAAGGAACAAGTTAGTAAGAATTGGGCTGATACGACAGGTTTACTAAGAGCAAATGTGACAGTCTACAATAAGAACGCAGCCACAAAACCTACTACATTGCTGGCCAAGCAGGCAAAACAATAACCTTGCATATTAAAAAAGTAAAATTACATCTAATATATTCTTTCCAAGAAACAGAAAATCATTGAATATATTTCAGATGATTTTTTCTGAAATGACTCTTTTTTTGTAAATTATATCAAGGATATATCATAGATACATAAAAGTTATATCAAGAAACAAACTTTCATTATCCAGAAAGAAGATATTAAGTTATCTTCATATAACTTTATTATATTATCCAGAAAACTCATTTAATGTGGAACAATCCATTCCCAGCAACCTTGTATAAATGAGGCTTCACGTTATAAGAACTTTTAAAACAGTCCTTTATAGGTTTTAGGTGATGGGGGAAAAAATAGGTCAAAATTTACATAGCTGCAGCATATACAATTGTGTAAATGAATCCACTATAATCTTGAGTGGTTTTTAAATAGAACCTTACTATATTTTCTATCAAGTGCTTCCATGAGTAGCAAAATAGAAAATAAGAGAGTGTTTGGAAACTCTTCCATCAGCCATCAAATAGGCCAAGACTATTACCAACTTACGACAGAATTTTACAAAAGAAACTGATTATTACTGGCCAGGTAATAGAAAGTATACTTTGCCAAAGGCATAGAACACCTGCTGAGTGCCAGTTACACACGCCAGTCTCTTCACGTACGGCACCTGTCAGCCCTTCCATCCGTCTCAGTTCACAGTTTCATAAACTGAGGCTCAGATTAGTCTCATGATTTCCTCTCGTGGCAAAATCAGAATGCAAATCAAAATATTTAGCTATAAATCTACAGCACACTTTCCATCACACCATACTACTGATTCACTCGTTACACACACTGGCTGAGCGCCTACCTTGTGTCAGGCCCAGTGTTAAGTGCTGATGGGTGTATGTATTCCTTCTTCCCTCTTTCTTTCCTCACTTCCTATCTCCTCTCATCTAACTTTCACACAAGTGCCTTCTTGCCTTGTCTACTGTAAGAAATCATCCATTCGAACTTGTATTCTTATTCCACATGTACCAGGGGCTTTCTTGGCACACAGTATGCTACTTGGCTTTAAATAAATATGAATCCAATTCTGCAAATATGCTCCTCTTTTTTAATAATGCTAACTTTTCAAATCAACACCATGATACCATCAGACAACACAGTGCACTAGAAGAGTAACACTCCATTCCCCTAAGGGTCACGGTGGCCTGACCAAATTAAAGCAATCCCAAGGGAGCTAATTTATACTGAAGGAGATGCTGCTTTACGTCATAAAGTTTAATCTTATTTTCTGAAATCATTAACCAATAAAAAACAAGCAATTAGCTTCTCAACATACACAAAGTAGCTATGTCTAGGGAAAAAAAATCACTTGGTCCACCTCATAAATGAACATGAGATTTGAACACTCTACTGAGCATCATGCTTTGCTCATGCATAAACCAGTGCAGCCTTTCTGGAAGACTATCCTACAGCAGTACTTCATCAAATTAAGTATATACTTGTCTCATAACCCCCAATAATTCTGTTCCTGAGTATATGTACCAGAGAAATTCTTACACAGGTCCATGGGCTATATTCATACTGATTTATACATATACATTATAATATGGCTTATGGTTGGAGAGATACTAAGGGAATCTAGATTTCTCCCCCGGGGGAAGATAAGAGTGTTAGATACACTACACAAGATACTCCAATACAGTTATATATAATAAAAAAGATATACACAATTACAGCCATAGATCTTTTTTTTTTTTTTTTTTTTTGAGACAGAGTATAAATCTGTTGCCCGGGTTGTAGATTGCCTTGGCATCAGCCTAGCTCACAGCAACCTAAAACTCCTGGGCTAAAGCAATCCTTCTGCCTCAGCCTCCCAAGTGGCTGGGACTACAGGCATGCGCCACCATGCCCGGATAATTTTTTCTATATATTTTTAGTTGGCCAATTAATTTCTTTCTATTTATAGTAGAGACGGGGGTCTCGCTCTTGCTCAGGCTAGTTTCGAACTCCTGACCTTGAGCGATCCTCCTGTCTTGGCCTCCCAGAGTGCTAGGATTACAGGCATGAGCCACCGCGCCCGGCCACAAATAATAATTTTTAAAAAGGAGGCAGCCTATGGTGGTAGAGCCAGGAGGGGCTAAGCAGATTTTGCTCCTGGGAAGATCAGGGGTGGTGTACTGAGGCCCCTCTAACCTAGGGGCTATGCCAGGCCTGGCCTGGGCTGGAAGGATATGGAGCCGGTTGCGGGGCTGGCATTGTTAGCGAGGCTGTGGACAAAGTCGCCTCCTGCCTCCTTCCAGAAAGGATCTGAGGCAACTTTTAGAGATTTTTAGGATAAAAACAACAAAAACCAGCAAGCAAACGGAGACTGGAGTAGAAGAATAGTAATCACATAAGAAGAGTCTAGAAAGTTTGGGATATAGAAAGTCGCACTGCGGGGCTGGTGCAATGATTACATTTGCAGGGAGTTAATGGCACCCGTGCGCCCTCTGGTGGGGACAGAGGGCAAGAACACTTAATGTGTTCAGCGCATACTTCTCATGCAGCGTGTACTTCTCAGTGGGGTAGGCTAAGGACTGTGCTCTGAGATTCTGCAAGTCGGAAAGGGGAAGGGACTCGCTGAAGGTTACCCAGCACAAGCGGCAGGTCTTGGGTCATTCCGCGACACCGCAGGAGCTCCCAGCCTCCCTCTGACTGGATGAAACCTCACGAGGTAGGTAGGGATGAGGAGGGGGGATGTGGAGGGGGGAAAACACCGGCCCTGCGGTCATCAGCCGTGGCCTTGACTCCCAGCTCAGCCCACTGCTGCCATGTGAAGTTATAAAAGTCCCTTAGCCTCTCAGGGCCTCAATGTCCTTATCTGTAAAATGGGGTTATCATAGCACCCACCTCTTGAGAACCACGAGAGTTAAATGAAGTGATGATGTCAACGGCAGACAATGGTGCTTGGCCCATTATGGGGGCAGAGTTCTCAGGGAGCAGAAACTGAGGCCCAAGGAGCGGGACAGCCCTGTCCAACATCATTAGTCAGCTCAGTAGGGCAGGAAATGAGTAGGGCCTGGAGAAAAGTTCGAAGGCTTCTTTCTCCAACCAGATGATGTTATTGTGAGTAAGATTGCTTTTCTTGGGGGAAGTCAGCTCTCTCTCTCTCTCCAGGTGGGCTTGGCCATCATTGGCTCTGCCTCACCCATCCTGGGGCCAGGAGCTCCTCCTGGGCCTGGGGTCTCAGAGGAGGCCGGGGCAGGCCACACATGCCCCAGGGAAGTCCTCTTAGAGGCTCTCCCTTCCCCATTTCTGTCTCCCAACTCTGCAAGCTGCAACTATCCAGCCTTTGGCATTGAGCTGTGCCTCCTCTAATTAGTATTACATTTTCAGCTCTCCTACCAGGCTGAGTTGTAGGAGAGGAAGTCCAGGACCTTGGGGAAGTAGGAGAGAAATCAGTCTGCCCACGGCCTTTTTCTTATCTCCATTTGGAAATAGTCATGGGAGAGTTCAGTGAGTTAATATGTAGAAGAGCCCCACACAGTGCTTGGTTCATGGTAACTATTAGTAGTATCCTCATCCTTCATGGCTCAGGCTGAATGTCACCTCCTCCAGGAAGCTTTCCCTGACTTTGCCAGGCTAAGTTTGGTACCTGTGTCTCCTGTGCATCCCTGGTGCTTCCAATCACTCAGAGTTATAATTGTTCCTGTATTTGTCTTTGTCCCATACTCAGCAGTGAGCCCCAAGGAGGCATTGTGCCACACCTTGTTCACTGTTGTATCCCCAATATTGCTTGCGCAGATAGGTAGGAGTGACAAATCTATTTTAGATGAATGGGGAGATTGGTGAGAGCTGGGGCTCTAGGACCAGGCCCTCAGCTCTGCCACTCATGTGCTGTTTGACGTGAGCTCCCAGAGTTGCAGTCCCCCCTACCCCAGATGAAATGGAGCTGAAACAGCCCCTACCTAACAGGGCTGATGTAAGAGCAGATGAGAGCTGTACAACACCTGGCATGCCATAGGTGCTCCACGAACGTTCACTGTTGTTCTGGAAGTTCCAGATTAAATACCCCCAACTTATCCAGGCCTCCACTGGTCCCTCCAACCCAAGGGAATTTCAGTCCTTGCTCTGGACTCCCACAGCCCCCAGCATGTGCCCAATCACAGCACCAGCGTCACACCTGCGTCTGCTGCGCTTTCACCCTCCCCAGATAAACCAGCGAGGGCAGGGCCTTTGTCTCACCCATCTGACTATCCAGCCCTCAGCCCAGGACCTGGTTCAGAGTAGGGATTGGGAAATGCTTTCTGAAGGACTCTGACACCTGGCTCCCTTGCATGGAGGTCCTGCGGGGCCTTCCTGCCTCTGCACTCTCTCCCTGGATTGCCCTGTCCTTCCCTCTCAGCCTACACAACTCTTTTCTCTTTTAGCAAGACGTGGACCAAATGCAATCTTCCCCAGGAAGTCCTTTCTGAGCAGCCGGTGCTGTGACCTTTGTCTTCCTTGGAAATCCTAAAGCTCTAACCGCTGCTACCACTAACTTGTCACTTGCACGCAGGCTGTCCAGCTTGGTACCTTTTAGGTGTGTTGGTTTGTTTTGTTGGATAATTCTTCTCTTCCCATGTTATATTACCACTGAAATTTTGTTTCCTAGTAAGGCTGAAGGCATTTACCAACATTTATCATCAGGGAAAGGCAGTTCCTCTGCTGACGGCTGTACATAGCACACACAGCATGGCACATACATATACAATTATTCTAGGTGCACAGAGGGAAGATCATGTGGGGACACGGCAAGAGGGTGGCCATCTGCAAGCCAAGGAGAGGGGCCTCAGAGGAAACCAACCCTACTGGCTCCTTGTTCTTAGACTTCCAGCCTCCAGAACTGTGAGAAAATAAATTTCTGTTATTGAAGCCAAAACCAAAAATTATTCTGTTTGTTCCCTGCTTACTTCAAAAAAGGATTTAAAAACAGAATAAGGTTTGTGATTTAGATAACGATATTTTACCAATGCCAATTTCCTGGTTATGATATTATACTACAGGTATATAAAATGTCACCATGGAGGGAAGCTGGATGAAGGGCACATGGGACTCTTTTTTTGTACTACTTTTGCAATTTCCTGTAAGTCTATAATTATTTCAAAATAAAAATGTTTAAGGGGCTTGAGGCTGATTAAATATATAAAATTTTATTAAATATGAAAACAATAATGTCTAATTAGATAAGACATACAGACTTGGCTGTGCAAGCTTATTTATTAGTAAATGTTTATAATATTTAAAAAGATTGATAACAACCAAAATGTACAACCTTAGAGGATTGTTTTTGAGAATAGCAATACCATGCATACAGTGGATGGAATAACTAGAAAGCAACAAGTAGAAATGTGTTTATTATTTTGGGAAAGTTTCACCAATATCTTGGTGAGTTAAAAATACCAAATGATATATCTAGTCTGGAAGGATATTCACCAAAATATTAAAAGTGAATGTCTCATGGCAGTGGGACTGCAGAAGATTTTTTTGTCTTTCTTTTTGCTTACTAGTATGTTTCCATTTCTCTACAATGCAAATATTATTTGTTCAGTGAAATATTTAAAGAGTAGAGATTATACAATGTTTTGAAGGGGATGATCAGAAAAAAGAGGAGAAAGTTAGTGAGGTGGCTATAGCAATCGAGCTCCTGACAGATCCAGCAAAAGGGGAAATAGGACATGACGAAGTTCTCCTTGGATAAAAGTTCCTTGGAGGGTCTGACGTTTTCCTCTCGGACATGGAATTCCCAAAGGGCTGCACTGAAGCAGTTTAGCTTTAAACTAGTAGACGAGCTTCGGTCTAGCGTTTCACTAGGCTTGGCGCTCTGGCTTCCACTCTTCCCCTCGTAAGCTGAGTGACCTTGAGCAAAACTCTGCCCCTCTCAGAGGCTGAGTTTTCCCGTCTGTAACATAAAAGGAGATGGTCCTCAAAGTCTCCACGACCTTTTCCCGCTCGGTCGCGCTAAACTACTTAGAAGTTGGCTGGCTGGCTTTTCTAAGCGCTCTGCGGGAGACAGCAGCGGAGCAGCGCCGCGGTTGCGGAGGGGTTAATATCGGTCGGCCCCGCCCCTTTCCTTGCCCCGCCCCATGAGCACCACCCCCGCCCGGGTTGTACCCTTGACCCCGCCCCCAGGCCCTGCGTCCACCGGAAGTGCCCGCGCGCGGGCAGCTCACTTCCGCCCGGCAGGTGACAGCCGCGGGGCTCGGAGCGGCGGGCAGCACGGACTCTCCGGGAGAGCGGGAGGAGGAGGCCGCGGACATTTTGCTGCCGAACCGAACCGAACCCTGGCGCCAGGAGCCGTTCGGACCTGCGGGTGAGGAAGCAGGGAGCCCCGCGAGGCAGAAGAAGAAGTGGGGCGGGGAGTCGGGGGTCTGAGGTGAGGTGTTTTCGGGGTCAGAGGTCACGAAGGACGCGGCGCTAGCGTGGCGCGAGCTGCGTTCCCGGCCCGGACGGGGTGAATTGTTGCGGGTTCATTCATTCGCGCCCACTTGGCCGCCGGCCCGCTCCCCGGAGGACGCCTCAGGTCCGCAGCCCCTGCTGGGGCTCCCGCCCAGAGAGACTCCTAGACTTAGGCCCCGAAGAGCCCGCCCCTGGCCGGGGGAAACTCTCTGGGCTCTGCTTTCCCTCTTCACACTCACCCCTGTGGCCATCCTGAGGCCTCCTTGTTCAGGCCTTGTCTCTTTGCCAAGGTTTAAAAAAAAAAAATCAAGAAACGGCTCCGCGCCACCTGCTCCCGGGTAGGCTTGCGCTTGGTCTGCCTGTTGGAGCCTCAGGGACAAGTTGACTGAATGGGGACACCTATAATAACGCTAAAATATACCGAGGAAGGTGCTGGCTACTGGTTATTGAGCCCCTACTGTGTACCTGACACTGTGCTAAACACTTTACTTACAATGCCACGTTTAAGCCTCAGCTGCGCTTGTGAGGTAGCTGCTTTTGTTGTCCCCATTTTATCGACAAGGACGCCAAGGCGCAGAGAGGTTAAATCACACTTGCAAGGTCAATCAGATAGTAGAGGCAGGGCCAGCGTTCCTACCCAGGCTTTCAGGGACCCATGAAGTGCAGAGACAAAGGAGAGGCTGGAGCAGGGTTGAGGTGTAGGGCCTAGTTAATATTTTTAGCTGCCGTTGTATTTATTTAGGTCTATGTCAAGATGTAGCCGTATTGCTTCTTGTTTGATCTCCATAAGGGGCATTCGATTCACTTTCTTTAGGATGAAACAATCTTGCAGGCTGTTGCTATAAGTGATTTACCTTTCAGGGCTAGAGTTTAAGATTTTTCTGACTATAAGGAATTATGAGGCACAAAACAGGTTATCCATGAGGCTAATTGAAGAATGTGCAGAACCTCGCTTGAGAGTGGTTGAGCTGCATTCCTTTTGGTGTAAGGAGAGAGGAACCACATGAGCCCTAGGGAATCCTTTGGCCCTTGGTTCTGGAGAATGTACCCAAGGGAACGGTCTTGGCCTTTCTTAGAAATGTGCAGGCCCCATGACCTCTTGCTGGGGAGAGCACATTTTGCCTGGGAGATGAGGACATGGTTTGGTAGCTGGAGGGCTAGGCTCTGTGAGTCTGAGCCTTACTCCTTTGCAGATATTCACTTGCTCCAATTCTGCCTCAGTTTCCCTGACAGCACAAGAAAGATCTGCCACCCTCCTACCCACCCTTGAGTGCTATAATCCTTAATGAACTTGTGAAGGTTTCCACATGCTTCTGAAGAAAGCTGTGATATAAATATCACTGTAGTACCTTTAAAAAACAAAAAACAAAAAAACCCTCTATGATCTGTTCTCCTAGTTCCATTGACTTCACAGAAACTTAATAGTGTCACCTTATCCCTATTCTTCCAAGGGAGGATTTGAGATAAAGCGACTTGTCGCAGATGGTAGGAACATGAGCAGAGCTCAGAGCATCGGGCCCCCTGTCCTGAGTGGAGTCCATCAGTCTCCTCCAACCTCTCAGAAACTGTTATGAGGAGCAGCTTCAGTAGTTCTCAAAGAATCACATTCCTCAAAGGTTGTGTGGACATCATCTGTTGAGTGTGAGTTGAGCGATGCATCCCCCAGAGCTGCTTGAAGGGCTCAGAGGCATAATGGAAAGAGCACTGCCTGACTCCCTGTCAGTCAGCCCTGGATTTGTCGCAGCTCAGCAGCTTCCCAGTACTATGACCTGAATAATTTACTTAGGCTGGGCCTCCTTTACTTCAGCTCTAAAATAATGCTGGTGGGCAGTATTACCCTTATCACTCCCTGACCCCAATGCAGAGCCCATTATTGTGGGTGCCTTGATCCTAAGCCAGTTGATGCCTGCTGGGGGCCTGTGTCTGAGGAATGCTGTCAACCTTGGCTTGTGGGGGGTTACTTCCTTCTGCGAACAGAGACCTTTATGTACTCAGGACTTCTACCCTTCTCCTTTCACTTCCTAAAAGCAGTTCAAAACAAGTTCAGTCCGTTGGTCCTACTGGCTCTGGGCTTGGACTTTCATGTTTTTCTAGTCATCCTCTGTTGCATGTCTTAACTGCTTACTTCCTGAAACCCCTCCCCCCCATGTCTGGCACCATAGCGTGACATGCTAACCGTAAGCAAGCGTGACTTGGGTATGGGTTTTGCACTTTGGTGCATTTCCGAAAGTTGAAGGGGCATCTGTTCCTTGAAGGTGTGTCTTTTTCTGAACGAGTCTTTTTGCCTAAGATAGATCATTGATATCACAGCCCAGAAATGATTTTTCTTTTCTTTATCTCTTCACACAGAGAGGAACAAATACTACACCGAGAAAATATCAACTGAACAGTTGGGGAATCCTTTTTAAAAATCCTGCTTGAGGCCGGGCACGGTGGCTCATGCCTGTAATCCTAGCACTCTGGGAGGCTGAGGCGGACGGATTGCTCAAGGTCAGCAGTTCGAGACCAGCCTGAGCAAGAGCGAGACCCCGTCTCTACCAAAAATAGAAAGAAATTAATTGGCCAGCTAAAAATATATAGGAAAAATTAGCCAGGCATGGTGGCACATGTCTGTAGTCTCAGCTACTCGGGAGGCTGAGGCAGAAGGATCACTTGAGCCCAGGAGTTTGAGGTTGCTGTGAGCTAGGCTGATGCCATGGCATTCTTGCCTGGGCAACAGAGTGAGACTCTGTCTCAAAATAAAAAAAAAAGATTCTGCTTGAAAATCCATCAGTGGTTTTCTATTGCCCTCAAGCTAAAACTTACATTCCTTAGCCTGACATTCAAGGCCTTTTGGACTCTGATCCCTGCCTGGCTCTCTTTCCTCATCTCCTACTCCACACTTCCACCTTCTCCCATGCTCCAGTCAACCTTAGCTGCTTGCCAGTTCTGCAAGCCCCAACTCTTTATATGTCTCAGCCTTTGCTTTGTGCTGTTCCCTCTGCTTGGACACTATTTCATGCTCCCTCCACCCTCCCCTGTTTGCTGGCCCACTGCTTGGTGCTTCCCCTCTGGTCATCACCCCCACATTGCAGGCCTGAGCTAGATGTCCCTCTTTGACCTCCTGTAGCAGTGATCAGAGTGGGTTGTGATTGTTTGCTTGGCTGTCTTCTATTAATAAGTAAATAGCTCTTAATCCTTGGCAAGGACTCATCTTAACTGTGTCTGCAGCACCTAGTGAGATGTCTGGCACACAGTTGGTGCTCAGTAAATTTCAGTGAGTGAACGAATGAATACTGCATTGAATTGTTAGTATTCCTTGACTCCTAAGGAATTCAAAGCATTTTCTAGATGATCTCTTGTCAGGACATCCTCATGTCACTTAATGGGGACAGGGAGAAATCTGGTCAGAGTGGGGATTAACTACTTTCAAACTGCAGTGGCTACCACCAGCCAGCCCCCACAGTGCTTTAGGACCTCCAGAGACCTGGGGGTTTGGTAGGGAGCGGGGAGGTGGTAAACTCTCTCCCTGTGTAGCAGTAACAGTGGCTAACATTTATCATGCTCTTGGTAGGCTGGGCACTGCTGAGGGTTTCATATATATTGACTGGTTTTAGCCTCACAAATCCCTCAGGTATGTAACATTGTAGTTCCCATTTACAGTCATGGTGTGGTTGTGCTTATTGTGTTGTGTGGAGCCTGGGAGAGCCCCTGTCATACCTGCTGCGGCCACTTTCCCCTTCCCAACCCTTTGTTCTTAAATTGTCTCCTGTTATATGATGGAGCTGAGGAGGGACTTGGCTGTGGTTCTGTACTCCCAATCCTCATGCTCTTTGGGTGTTTAGCCTTGGGCTTGACCTCTGACCTCCATCAAGAAGGTCTCCCTGAAGTTGGGTGGCCTCTCCTAATTAAGGTAGCTTGTGGCTGGTTGACTCCAGAAGGCCCAGAGTTCATCAGCACCAGGATGCCTTAGTCACTGACCCTCCAGGTTACCATATGTCTCCCCTGTGGACTCTGAGTTGGAAGGTGATAGATTTGGAAGTCAGGTCTCAAAAGCTTTAAAACCAAACCTTCGGTGTTGATTTTCAGCACTTCAGTAGCCGAGTTCTGTGGAGGAGTAGACTTGGGTGGCCAGTACTTTTTACCACGCCCTCCTTGCTTTTCGGATCTTAAGCATATTGGGAATGGAATGACAAAATTTCAGGACAGCCAGCTGCTGAATCTGCTTCCATGGTGGTCTGATCTCTAAACGTTGGGTGGCTGCGTGCTGAGACATGGAAAGCAGCGACTTTGTAAGTCCAGCGTTCGTTCATTCGGTGTTTATTGAAGCCTGCTGGTGCCTGGCGCTGGGCTGTGCTGATAGGTAAACAAGCCGACATAGTCTCTGCCTTTGGGTTGCTTACTTCATTCTAATGGGGGAGAGGCAAAGAAGAAAAAGAAAACAAATGTGATGAGTAGAAAAACCAAGCCATGAGGGAAATAAAACACTTAACAGCCAGAGCCTGTTAAAATGTAAGTCAGACCTCAGGACTCGTCTGCTCCAAACTCTCCAGTGGCTCCTAGCTCACTCAGAGTAGAAGCCAGAGTCCTCATCTTTGACCAGAAGGCCCCTCCATTCTCCTCTGACCTCATGACCCACTGCCCCTTACTGTTCCATCAGCCACATTCGCCTCCCTGCTGTTCCTCAGACATGCCAGGCACGGTCCCACCTTTGCACTGACTGTTTCTTCTGCCTGGCAGGTTCTTCACCAGATGATGTCACCTGTCACCTTCTCAAGGAGGCCTTCTGGGGTCACCTTAGCTAAATTTTAACCTCCCTTTCTCCCCTCCCCCCTCCCTGTCCTCCTTCCCTGCTCTTTTTTCCTCCACAGCATTTATTTAAGACGCTGCATTCTACTTACGTATCTTGCTGCGGTCTCCGTCCCTCATTAGGATGTAAGCTCCGTGAAGGGAAGTATTTTTGTCTGTCTTATTTGCTGTTGCATCCCCAGCACGTAGAACCATTTCTGATACGTGGAAGATGCTCAGTAAATGGATGAATAAGAACACTGGGCTATGGGGCCAGAGAAGTACCTTAAGATAGCGCAGGCAGGGAAGGTGTCTTCGAGGTGATGTCACCTAAGCTGAGATTTGAAGGATAAGTTGAAGTAGCCAGGGGAGGATAATCTAGGCAGAAGGATCAGCAAGTGCAGCGGCAGTGAAGAGCTTGGCAGTCAGACAAGCACAGAAGGCCTGGAGGCCTAGAGGCCAGGGCCTGGCTGTGCTCACATCATAGCCTGTGTCAGAGTCCCCTGTCTCCCACAGCTCTATCACTCTCCGAGCTGATGCCTGGGGAAGCACAGGTGATGGTGACCTGGCCTCACTGGGCATTTCTCCCACTGGAGATATTGCCACATGATCTCCTACCCTTGCCCTTTCTTCTCTCTCTCGTCACTTATTTACTTACTTTCCATGTATTGGCTGTAAATGGGCTGGGGGCTTGGCATTTTCTATTTCAGTATAGTCAAAACAGCTTGACAAGTGGTGCAGATGTATCTTTGATTCAGGCAAACCCAGCGGATGGAACATTGGGAGGCAGCTCTCTAGCAGAGGTAGGTTTACAAAACATGAAATTTCTCCAAGAAGAGAGCTGAGCACTAGTCATTTAAATTGATTGAATACCTTAGGAATAGAGCAGTGAACAAGATGGACAAAATCCTTGCCCTCGTGGAATGTACATTGTGGAGGGAGAAAAAAATAGACAATGTAAGTACATTTAATAGCATGTAGGTAAGAAATACTTTGAACGGGGGAAGAGGAGGAAAGAGGATTAGGAAGTGGTGGGGATTGGTTGGGTGTGTGTATACAATTTTAAATAAAGTGGTTAGTGCTGGGCATGGTGGTTCATGCTTGTAATCCCAGGAACTTGGGAGGCTGAGGTGGGAGAATCACTTGAGTCCAGGAGTTTGAGACCAGCCTGGGTGACATAGTGAGACCCCATCTCTAAAAAAATGAAAAATAATTATCTGGGCATGGCAGCCTGCAACTATAGTCCCAGCTACTTTGGAGGCTGAAGCAGGAGGATCACTTGAGCTCAGGAGTTTGAGGCTACAGTGAGCTTTAATAATGCCACTGCACTCCAGCCTGGGTGACAAAGGGAGACTCTGTCTATAAAAAAAAAAAAAAAAACGTGGTTGGAGAGGGTCTCAATGAGAAGGTGACATTTGAGCCAAGACTTTAAGAGGTGAGGGACTGAGCCATGAGGATACCTGGAAAAAGAGCCTTCCTGGCAATGTGAATAGCACGTGCAAAGGCCCTGGGGTAGAGATGTGCCTGTTGTGTTCAAGGGTCAGCAAAGAGGCCTGTGTTGCTGGAGCTGAGGGAATGACAGGGAGAAAAGTAGGAGAAGAGTTCAAAGGATAATGGTGAGGAGGTGTACATCATACAGGGCCTTGTGGCCTGAGGCCATGGTAGGCACTTTGGCTTTTCCTCTGAGTGTGACAGGGAACTGTTGGAGGATTTTGAGCAGAGGGGTGCCACTGTCTGACTTAGACTGTAACGGGATCCTCCTGGCTGTTGCTGAGTTTGGTTGTTGGGGGAGCAGCAAGTTGGTGGCAATCTCAATGGGAGGTCATGGTGGCCCGGGGCCAGAGGGTAGTGATAGAACTGGGAGAAGCTGCTGGTGGATTCTGGATTCATTTTGAAAATAGACTTAATAGGATTTGCTGGTAGCCTAGATGTGGGGTATGAGAGAGAGTATGTTGTTAAGAGAGACTCTGAGGTTGTTAGCCTGACAACCTGTTAAAGATGGTGTTGGCAGTAACTAGATGATGAAGACTGCAGAATGGGACAGGAGGGAGGGGAAGGAATCAGGAGGTACGTATTTATCATGTTAGGTTTGAGCTGCCTACTAGTCATATAGACATTCAAGTGGAAATGTCAGATAGATGGTTTGGATATATGTGCCCAGAGTTCAGGGGAGAGGTTGGGCCTGGGGATGCAGAGTTGTGAGTTGTCAGCATGTGGGTGATACTTAAAAGTTTCACCAAAAAGGGAAATAGCGTAGATGGAGAAGAGACGCGGGTACCAGGCCTGAACCCCGGGGCACTTGGTGTTGAAGGAGAGGGAGAGAAGGAGGAACGAACAAAGGAGACTGAGAAGGCATGGACGGTGGGGTAGGAGGGAAAGCAGAGACCGTGGCATCCTGGAATCCACGGGAAGAAAGTGTTTCGGGGAGGAGGGACTGATCATCAGTATCAAATGCTTGTCAGCGTGAGACTTGCTGGTTACTTGACATGACTGCTGCATCTTCACCGACGGGGTCTAACATACCCTGGCATCTAAGACCATCTTTGAGTCTCATCTTTTCTTCCCTGTCTTCATCTGCTCCTTTCCCTTCCAAGTCCTTGCCTTTACCCAGAGAAGGGGGTCTCACAGACTTCTGAACACACATGAGTGTTCGGGCCTTGGGTAAGTCTCTCCTCTCTCAGTATGTCTAATTCCTCATTTTTAAATGGATTACCATGAGAATTAAGTGAGACAAGGGGTGTAAATCACCTAGCAAGAGCCTGTTCCCCAGCCCATGTTGAGGGTGGTTTAGTTGTTCAGTTCCCTGTCTTGTTATTCTGGAATCTTGTGGGTCTTCTCTGTGTCACTCCTACTCCTGCCCTTCTAAACCTGATCTTTTCATGTCCAGCCAAGCCCCTCTTCATCTAATAGAACTTCCTTTGATGCTCCACCCATCTCAAAACCCTCCTTTGCACTTTGGTGGCAGTTATCTGCAGGGCAGGATCACTGCTATTCCCATGCAGTCCTTTACCTGGCCTCTTGAATCTATAAGAGCCCGGGAGGAAAAGACTGTCCTTTGTTTACTCTGTGCATTTTCCTGTGTGGGGCACGGTCCTAGGCCTGGAGCAGACAGTGCTCCACATTGTCATCCATGCCACACGAATGACTATGACACTTGACAGATCTTAAGAAATTGTTCCTGTTGGACAGGTGGGAAAACTGAGATGACAAGGAACCTCGTTCTGTGGTCTGTGGCCTCTTTCTCCTCATCTTGATTAATTTAAGTATTATTCAGAAGAAGCCCTTAGGAATTTTTTTTTCCAAATCCAGAGGAACTTTCCTTTTTCTTGGCAGCAGATCTTTCCACACATTACTGCCTGTAGATTACTTGAGAACTGGCACCTGATTCTAGAATGAGGTTCTAGAACCTCAGTGCTGATGTAAGAACGTTTGCCTGTGGCATTTGTCTACCTTGAATTCTTTTCATTTTGAGGCCTTTAAGTGCTAGGGGGCCTCAGGAGATTGATTTTGACTAGTCCAGTTTTATCCAAATCCCAGGAGACCCATAACTTGGCAGACTCACCCAGACAGGCTTGCGGGAGACAAGTGACCAAACCTGACATACCCTGTTGTCCAAACTGGATGGACTGGCCCTAAAATAACCTGTAATTCAACATCCAAGGGACTCTGCAGAGATGGGTGGCAACATACTCTTCAGCCTAGACCTTGTGTGTTTCTGCCAGGGCTTTATTCAGACAGGAGTTACCTTGCGGGAAAGAGTGGGATGTGTGTGACCTCATGGTGGGGAGAGTGTTGGCACTACCATTTTCTAGCTGTGTGACTCTAGACAAATGCCTTGACCTCTTTGGGCTTCAGTTTCCTCACCTATAAACTTAACGATATCATTAAAACCTTCACAGGTTGTTGTGAGGACTAAACTGAAAGCTCTTTACGTAGTGTCTGGCCCAAAGAACATATCCACTTGCTATTACTATTTCCATTGCCACCTTTGTTCTGAATTTCATGCTGAGCCTGGAGAAGAACACAGCTTATTTTCCCATAGTTACTGAACTGACTTGAAAGAACCTGTCTGGCTGAGTTTGGTGACCACATTGTCTCAGAGAGAAAGTCTGAAATCTGGTTTCTCAACTGCTGACTCACCTTTTAATCTTCAAGCTGGCCTTACCTGTTTCCCCGTCTGTAAAGTAAACTTTAGTACTTTCCTGTAAGGACCCTTTTCCTTTTTAAGAGGAAACTGTCAGACAGGTGAGGAGTGAGTAGAACATTCATCTCTATCCAACCCTAAGCCTCATGGAGGCAGGTACACAGTCCAGGGCATGGCACAGAGTGGGGGAATATTTGTGAAATGAATCAACCTCTGCCGTTGAGACAGAACGGAAATAGCAAAACACATGGAATTAACAAAGTTTGGCCTTTCTGTCCCTGGTGAAGAAACAGGGGCACCACCCCAGCCCCTTTTATATACTCTTTTCCTGACTTAGTCTTGACTGTCCTTGAACTAACATGTGCCTTGGAACAGGTTTCTGAACAGCTATTCATCCATCAGAGAAGGATTTAACAGTAATAGTTTCAGCAATGAAGTAGGAAGCCACCAACACAGACCTCAGAGATCAGTTTTCTCTGCCTGAATATCCTTGAATCCAGAGATGGGACATGGCAGCTGGATCAGACCTTGTCAAATGTCTCTTTCCCCTTTTCCTTTCTAAAGCTGCTTCTCTGGCTCATCTCACAACACTGATGGTCTCCCTCACTGATTCACTGAATGCTGATGGCATACAATGCATTGTGTTAGTGCCACCACCTTCACACTTCCCATCTGATTGGAGAGCATGGGCTGCTTGGACATGAACCACTGCCCTTAGACTAGAAAGTCCTTCCTGTGACCATTAGTTGGCCATTTGGGGAATTAAAACACTTTCTCTTTTGGTTTGTTACTATGTTCCTTCCTATTGAAGACCTAATAAGGTTTGCTATCCCTGGCCACATTCTGAATTTGTTCTCTTTTTTCCCCTTGGAAACTTCTTGTGTCATACTCTTAGAATGGTCATGTTCTGCTTCCTCTTGCTTGACACCTGGGAAGCGTACTCATTGGTGGGGAAATAGGTGTCCCTCATCCAACAGAGAATCATAGAATGTGAGATATGGGAGGGACTTTGTTATTTAGTAGATTAGTCTTCAAACTTTGCTCCATGGAACCACGGATTGCCTGAACGGCCCCTGGCAAGGAGGGGACTAGATAGGTACAGTCAGATGACCCAGGTTCTAGGTCTCCTACCCTTACTTCCACCAGAGCAGTTCCACTTTTATTTGTTTTAAACAGTTTAAGAGCAGGGGACAGCTTGAAAAGCCATTGCTTGGTTGAATTCTCTTGTTTGACAGTTGGAGAAAGTAAGGCCCAGAGATTGGAGGATTTGCCCGGGGTCACACAGCCATTGGTAGCAAAGTCAGATCTTCTGGCAACCATCTTGCCATGTTTGTTAAAAGTTAACTGCAAAACCTTATGTTCCAGATCTGCCCAGTCGTTACTGTCTGGCACTCATTGCAGAGCTCTCTGACCTTGATCTGTCATGGGCCCTTGGTTTTGTAGCTTCCCTGGGAAGCTGTCTTTTCATTCATTTTGCCAGCAAAGATTTATGAGCTCCTAGAATGTGCTGGGCATAGTGGCAGTCACTGGGTTGACTGCATTAAACAGGACAGATCCCAAATTAGAGACTTGAGAAGGTCTGCAGAGAAGTCTGAGATGTGATTGAGTCTAATGTTGGGGGGCCTCTGTCCCTTTGGGTCCAGAGGAGGCTCTTCTGGGACAGCAGTGTTTCAGCTGAGATTGAAGAAGGAACACAGGTGGGAAGGGTGTTTTGGGTACATGTACTATTTTTTCTAAACTGCGTTATGTTCTAAAGAGATGATAAATGCACAGGGGACAAAATTGCCAAGTTATAAAACTTTACCAGTGATGAAAAATCAGTTTCTCACTCCATTCCTTAGTCACCTAGAGTTAAATTCATTTTGTTAGCTTAAAACCCAGAAAGTTATTCTATTTTTCTTTTCTTTATTCTTTCTTTTTTTCTTTATTGAGACAGAGTCTCACTCTCTTACCTGGGCTAGAGCGCTGTGGCGTCAGCCTAGCTCATAGCAACCTCAAACTTCTAGGCTCAAGCGATCCTCCTGCCTCAGCCTCCTGAGTGGCTGGGACTACAGGCATGCGCCACCATGCCCGGCTAATTTTTCTGTATCTTTTTAGTTGTCCAGCTAATTTATTTCTATTTTCAGTAGAGACAGGGTCTCCTTCTTGCTCAGGCTGGTCTCAAATGCCTGAGCTCAAACAATCCACCCGCCTCAGCCTCTCAAAGTGCTAGGATTACAGGCATGCGCCACCATGCCCGGCCTTTTTTTTTTTTTTTTTTTTGAGAGAGGGTCTCACCATGTTGCCCAGGCTGGTCTTGAACTCCCGGGCTCAGGCAATCTTCCTGCCTTAGTCTCCCAAATAGCTGGGACTACAGGTGTGTGCTACCATACCTGGCTAATTTTTTTTTCTTTTTTGTAGAAATGAGGTCTTACTGTGTTGCCCAGACTGATCTCAAACTCCTGGCCTCAAGCAGTCCTCCTACCTCAGCCTCCCAAAGTATTGGGATTATAGGTGTGAGCTGCTATGCTTGGCCAAAATATTTTATAAATTTTTCTTTTCTTCCCATTTTTCCTAGGACCTCATTTTGCCTCTCTTAGATTACGTTATATCCTGTCCCTGGCCAGTGTTTTAGTGAGTCTCACCAAGGGTTTCCTCACAATTCTAGAAAACATAAGAGAAAATGACTATATTTTAGGCTTTATTACTTAATGAAGTATGTCTTCTTTATGTCCAAAAATGCAGTTCACAGGAATTGGGTCTGGGACGTGACATCAAAGTCATAATCTTCTGAGTATGGGTGTGAGAAGGTAGACTTAAAGGGGGACAGCAGCACTGGCTCAAGGGCAAAACCAGTTGTTCCAGGTATGCCCCTCTTTTAATTTTGACCATGCCATCCCCTTGAGGCATTTCTTGGCCTATAAATGCTGAAACTGAGCAGGGTCCCAGCCCAGAATGCTGTCTCCTTATAAAAAGTGACTCATCATACTGGCCAGAGCAGTTTCTGGACCAAAAATTCCCTGTAATTACTGCTCTTTTTTTTTTTTTTTGCCCTGCCACTTCCAAAGATGGAATCCAAACCCTAAGCTTTTTCTTGCCTAAATTGGTTGACTGCTTTCAAATATGACCCATGTACCTGATCAGTTTCATCAAAGAACAAAGTCTTAGTCCCTTTGGCCTCCATGGGGTAGGGATGCAGTGTATGGCAGTGGTTGGCAGAGCCAGGAAAAGCACCAGTCTTTCCCACAGCATCTGCAAGTCTGAGCCCCTTCAGGACTGAACTATAGAGTTTTTTTCCATTCCTACAGAGAAAATGAAAAATCCCTCTTGCACTGACATCCAAGAGGCAGCTGCAAGACCTGCTACCAGCACACGGATACTAATGGAGAAAGCACCCAAGGAGATAGCCACCCTCGGTAGATCAATAGCTGTAGGTGACCTTTCACAGTGAAGTGAGGTGTTTTGTTTTTTTAATCTGTGTTTTGGGATGGCTCTCCAAAGCATTTCACTTCTCCCCATGTCCCCTTCCTCCTCTGATTTCCTGAATATGAAACAACTTCAGAAGGATAGGGTTTCTGCATCATCATTCCCCTTGGGCCCTCTGCAGAGGGATATGCGAAATAGATACTGCAGAAAAAAGCAGCAGCCAGCGCCAGCATACTGGGTGGCACTTTGAGTTTATGAGTAGTTGCTTAGCACCTGTGAAAGGAAGTGTCATCAAAAGCTCAGTGCTGTAGGGGTATCAGCAACTGTTGCAGTTTGACTAGCTAACCCTGCAGCGCTCTCTCTCTGTCTCTCTTTTTTCTTGAAACAGAGTCTTGCTCTGTCACCCTGGGTAGAGTGCAGTGGTGTCATCATAGCTCACTGCAACCTCAAACTCCTGGGCTAACGCGATCCTCCAGCCTTAGCCTCCAGAGTAGCTGGACTACAGGTGTGCCACCATGCCCAGCTAATTTTTTTATTTTTGGTAGAGATAGGGTCTTGCTCTTATTCAGGCTGATCTGCAACTCCTGAGCTCAAGCAATCCTCCTGCCTCAGCTTCCCGGAGTGCTACTGTGCCCTGCCTTCTATCACTTTTTTTAATCCCCAAGAAAGATGCTTTCTCACTCCTTCCTCCTCCTGGTCAGTTGTATACGACACAGATCTGTCACCAGCAGGTTGTGTCCTCAGGTGTTGTATTGTGCCTGCAGGAGGGGACAGCCTCCTCTTTTAGAGATGGAAGTCTGAGCAGCTCTGAAGTTTGACATTTAATGTAGTTTTTGTTTGTTTACTTTTATTTGTTTATGTGTTACTTTCTGTGGTTCTTTGTGGCCTATGAGTTTTAGCCCCTTTTGCCTTCACTTATCTCTCTTCTTAGATTCAGTTTAACCTTGAGAAAGGTATTCTCCTATTTTAGACATTGTTGTCAGTTATGCTTTCAAGTCTGTGGCTGTTGGAACCACAAAAATCTTTATTGCATGGCAGAAATCTCATGATCTAATTTACCTGCTCCTTCTCGGAGCTCCAGAAAGGACCTCCAGGTTGGTGAGATTTCTCTGAGAAAATGACTTTATGTGTGTGCAAAAAAGATTCTTTTGAATGTAAGTAAATTCCTCTTGGAAACAAATGCTAACTAGTTATGTAACAGTTGTCAGAGAGCAGGCTGAGGCTCCCTGGGACTTTCAGTGGCCCCTTTTCATTTCTTTCAACAATTATCAATTGAACACTCTCCATGCGGAGCCCTGGGCAAGGCATGAAGGGAAGGGCGAACGGAGATGTGAGCCAGCTGCATGGGTCCTCCCTCTTGGGTCTTTCTACAGCCCTGCCTCATGCAGCGAGGACTGGCAAGTCAGAGTCCTCCCTGCCGGACTTGCATCATCAGATGCAGCTGTCTCTTCTCTTTCCTGCAGCTCCCATTGAAAAGTCCATCCTCCTCTTTCAACTTTGCAAAGCAAAAGGCAAGTAGAATTGTGTCTTTTTTCTTTATACTGTTTTGTCAGCGAAGCCTTTATTCCTTTATTCTAATGGGATCAACAAAGAATTTAAGGCAGCCTTGCCCGAGATGGTACATATTTGTTTCCCATTGATTACTGAAACAAAATCTCTGGGTGTCTCTCAGTTGGGCAACATCCCCAGTGCCATCCTGCCACAAATACAAGCTGAACCTGAAAAAATACAATTGAGCTGGAGAGGGGCTGTGTTGGCTTGGTGTCCAGAGACTATGAAACAATCTCTCATCCCTCACGTTTGTTGCACCAGTAACCTTCATCTCGCCCCTGCATAGTAATGAATTGAAAGTTGCTGTTGATGGGTTACTTGTTTAAGTTTCTTCCTTAGAGGCAACAGAAGGGACAAAGTGAAGGAAGTTTTCTACATTCAAATGTCTGTGTTTTGGGGTGTGTGGTTTTCTGTACCTCATTAAACTACAGGTAGGATTGGAAGGTCTCAAAGGTCTCAAAAGTTTTTTTGGACTGAGTCCTTAGCTGCTATTGGGGATCTGTCCTTCCTCTCAGGTGGGAGAAGCAGAATTCCTTCACTGATAGGGCACAGATGCTGCACTCAGATAGGCCTGAGATGGTCTCCTAGCCCAGCCAGTTACAAGCCATGTGACCTTGGTCAGGTTACCTAACAGCCCTCAGCCTAGTTCCTCATCTGTAAAATAGAGTTAAAAGCAGTTACATTATTGGTAAGATTAAATGAGATAATGTGTGGAAAGCCCTTGCCTTTAATAGGGGTTCAGTAAATGATAGCTTCTTAATAAATCTTAGAACAATCTCAGAAGCTTTGGCCATGTACCAGGGTGACTTGGCTCCTGTGTAGCTTCTTTTTTCTTTCACCTGTTGACCAAGAGAAATTGCTGGGGTACACAGTAGATGCTCAATAAATGCTTGTTGAATGAACGAGGGAGCCTTAGTACTTTCTTTGTCCTACTGCCTTAGATTAGTACATTGCAATGTGAGTTTTTTACGGGGAGATGTCCTATGAGATGCTTTGAGAAAACTGGCCAGATAGATTTGGGAAATGCTGAAGACAGAGCCTGCAGTGTATAGATTCTAGCCCCCTCCGGAGATGAATAGTACCTATCACTGTTTTAGAAACTCAGAAAAGTTGTGGAGAGAAGACATCTCCCTAGCCTTTTAAACTTGGCATTTTCCAAGCACATTTGACTGTATAGGGTAATGTTAGTACCTCCATGATGCTGTGATGAGGTTTTTAATGAGTTAATATATGCAAAGCATTTGGAACAGTGCTGGGCTGCTCTAACTACGACTATTAAGTGTGTTTTAATCTGTGGCTCTTCCAGAGTATTTAACCATTCCCTTACTGATGGGCATGTAAGTTATCTTCAGTGGCACATTGTTATAGATAGTGCTGCAGGAAAATCTTTATGCTCTTGTGCAGATATTTCTCTGGGAGAGATTCCTAGAAGTAGAATTGCTGGGTCAAAAGATACGCACACTCAAACATTAGATCACTCAAACATTAGAACCCTCAAACATTAGATCACTCATAGATCACTCAGAATTACCTTCCAAATCTGATCAGCCAAGAGCTAACAGTTCATTTGCCCAGTAAAGAGATAAGCAGCTATCTTCCCATACCGCATGTGTGCTGGATCCTCCTTCCTCCTGCGTACCGTAAGTGAAAATGGACTGGAACACAGCTAAAAGTCACCCCTTTCTTCTGTCTTGCAGAGTCTGGCCACAAATAAGGGACCAAAATGACTGACTCAAAGTATTTCACCACGACCAAGAAAGGTATTGTTTGTTTCATTATGAGCCTTGTCCTGCTCTTTGTGTGTCTGACCCTTCTTGCTTCCTGTGGGGGTGGAGAGTGGGGGTGGGGGTGCAGGCCTGGAGGCAGAGGTGAGAATAGCCTAGGGCTTCTTTACCTGTAGATCCATAAAATCGAACTGTTGATGGTATAAGAAATTGATTCTTCCTTTTAGAACTCAGGAAGGGGAAGAGCATTAGTTCCAAGTATGGAAAAAAGTCCCTTTTTGTTCCCTCTGGCTTAATTGTTTTTCGTTGGCTAAGGTGGCTAAAGCCTGTAATCCCAGTACTTTGGGAGGCCAAAGTGGGAGGATTGCTTGAGGTCATGAGTTCAAGACCAGCCTGGACAATGTATTGAAACCCCTATCTCAACAAAATTAAGAAAAATTAACCGGGCATGGTGGCATGCACCTGTAGTTCCAGCTTTTGGGGAGGCTGAGGCAGGAGGATTGCTTGAGCCCAGGAGTTCAAGGTTCCAGTGAGCTGTGATAGTACCACTGCACTCCAGATTGGGCAATAGAGCAATATGCTGTCTCTTAAAAAAAAAAAAAAAAAAAAGATACTTTTTTCCCTTGGGGAAAGAAAACACACAATCCTATCAGCAACCCCACAGCAGTGTGTGTATGTGTGTGTGTGTGTTCCTGATCCTTATCCGTGGGCACATGTTTTTGTTTTTCAGGGTTGTAGCCGGAGTTCTCATCCTGTTTTTCATTTGACATTATCATAAACATTCCCAACAGTTCTAATGACTCAATATTAAGTCTGTTGAGTTGCTGCACAGAAATTTGCTAAGCTAGGCTTATGTCATTGGATATTTTAGTTGTTTCTACTTTTAAGGAAATGAAGGATATTGTCGTGGCTGACAAATGTGTTTTCTCTCTTGTTGTAAGCATATTTCTGACCAGCCCGTCCTTACTCCCTCCTTCCTTCCAAGTGAGAGTGACACATGCCTGCTGACCAGATGAAAAGAGTCTGTAGTTGGATCAGCTGAGCAAGGACCTGAAGTCTGCCCCTCATCAGGCATTTCATTTGTTGGCCTGGCTGGTTTTCACTGAGCCCCTACCATGTGCAGTGGAAGAGACAGAGTCTCTGATCTGGCATTGCTCAAGGTTGAACAGGGAAGACAGTCTGTCTATGAAGTAGTAACCACGCTAAAGGGTGGTGGGTACAGGGAGCTGTAGGAGAACTCCAGGTGGGGCTAGCAAGATAAAGAGGGCTGTGAGGGAAGGGGGAAGCAAGGCAAGGGCTCTGTGATGCATTCAGGGAAAGGAAAGTAGTTGGGCCTGAATTACTGAGGAGTGTGATGCAAGAACAGGTTGAAGAGATAAGCAGACATCAGTCATGTGGAGCCTGGTGAGCCAGGCAAGGGAGTGAACTTAGTGCTGGGTGTATTGGAATGTCAGTGGTGGGGGATTTTTGTGCGTTTTCTTTTGGGGAGAGTGTCTAGGGAGAGAGGCCTGGGTTCAATGCCCTAGAAAAGGGAGAGAGTACAGACAAGGAAACAGATTCAGAGAAGCAAAGTGAGTGTCCTGGGTAGGCTCAAGCACAGGGATTTAGAACATGTGCTTTGGAGCTGGCAGACCTGGTTTTGACTCTTGGCCTTACCGCCTGCTAATTGTGTAAGCTCCCGAGCCCCTTATAGCCTCCATTTGCTCGTCTGCAAAATGAGGGAAAATGCAGAGTTATAATGATGAAATGGGAAAAATTTACTATGGTACTGGGCTTAGGGAAAGGTTCAAGAAGTTAAAGTCTGCCCTCCTAGCCTGTCTCAGGGTCCTCACTATCTCTCCATGGCAGGGCCTTGAACAATACTACTTCCTCATTTGCTTTTTCCAGATCATCAAGTTCTTGAGAACAATTCATGACATGCTAGAGCCCTCGTGGATTAGCTGAATCCCCATTTTCAGAGCTGAGCAACCACTTTTGGCTCAGGAAGTGAAACCCTGAGCAAGCTCTTGTAACTAGAGGTTCTAGGAAAACAGGAAAAGCCTACGTGGGGGGATCGATCCAATCCTGCCCTCTCCCCACAAACCTAAAATACCCAGATTCCATCACACTCGCCCTTGAAGACCTTTGGCTGAGTGAGTGTAGCTGAAGAGAGCCTTGCCTTCCTGGGTTTTTAGCAGTCTGGCTGAGCAAGACCTGCCATCAAACTCTCATCTCCCTCAGAAACTTTGTAGCTTCCACGGTTCCTGTCTCTTCAGTCCAGCGTGGCTGTGAGCTTCCATCTTGATAATTCCTCTCTTAACAGTAGTCCCTCACTTGCCTGTCCCACTGAGCCCAGGGGCCTATAGTTGCCCTTAGCCGGCAGCACAGGGTATCTCACTTGCCTCCCTCCAGTTCTTTTGGAAATTGGGGACAGGGAATTATCCTCTGGCAGGGTGTGAAAGGATTGCTCATGCTTGCCTCCTTTTCTTAGGGGAGATCTTCGAGCTGAAGGCAGAGCTCAACAGTGACAAGAAGGAGAAGAAGAAGGAGGCAGTGAAAAAAGTGATTGCGTCAATGACCGTGGGCAAAGATGTCAGGTGTGCAGGAGTAGGCTGGGTGGTAGCAGAAGCTGGCTCTCGGGAGAGTTTATAGCTTGTGTCCGTTTCAGATCTCTCCTTTATGGGTATCCCATAAGGGAACCATGTGTCCCCTCACGTGGCTCCCTTCATGAACCTCCTTTCCCAGCAAGAGATTTTACACAGGAGTCACGAGCTCAGAGGCTGATGGGTCAGGTGGTAATGGAGCGAGTGAACTGGACTAGGTTGAAAAGGCAGCAGGCAATGGAGTGGGTGTGACGTGGGCCCTACCAGAAATTCCAGAGGATTGCTGCCGGCTGGGGAAGAGGACCCAGTGCAGCCAGGTCTTCTGGTTCTTAAAAGAATAGGGTGTCTAGATTTTTTCATTTTAAACCTCCCTGTTTTAAATGGCCAGATGATATTGAACACTGTGTGGTCCAGATGAAACAGAACTGCAGATTGGATTTCTCTAATTTGTCACCAGTTTGCCACCTCTGGTTTACACCTGCTGGCTGGAGCAAATTGGGTACAGAAGGGCTGGCACATCTTTGCTTGTGCTTCCAGCTGCTGGGAATGCCCGGTGACCTGGCTTATTTTCCCATCTTTTGAAACCCATTCAAGGTCTGCCTTCTGTCATCACCCCAGCCCACTGCCCCGAACACAAAGCATGTGCTTTCTGTTCCTGTCACCCAGCACTAAATCTGACTGTTCTCTTATGGGTACTGTGTTTGCCTGCCTACCAGATTGTAAAGACCCTATTCCAGGGGACAAGATTTTATGACAACTTAATATTTGCACAGTGTTTGAGAATCTATAAAACACTTTTAGATATGTTTTCTCAGTAG
Source organism: Lepilemur ruficaudatus (assembly GCA_963574885.1). NCBI lineage: Eukaryota > Metazoa > Chordata > Mammalia > Primates > Lepilemuridae > Lepilemur > Lepilemur ruficaudatus. Next base: position 17,096 of record CAUYRT010018186.1, on the reverse strand, counting down.
TTCCTTACAATTGCCATGTTGTGGGTAATGATGTTTTTCCTGTCAGAGAAATAAGATAAGGGAGTAAAATGACTGCCTATCAGTCGCATGGTTTATAGCAGACCAAGGACTCAAGCCCAGCCCTTCTGAAATCCAAATCCAGGCTGATTTTGCCCATACCCTCTGCTCTGCGCCCTCATGGTGCCTAGCCCTGTGCCTCATAGGGTGCTGACGTGGAGCAGCTCCCCATCCAGGTCCCATGACAGGATCACACTGCCCCAGGCTTCCCCATGCATCGCCCTATCCCATTGCCACCCTCAGCAAGGGACCTCCTGACGACGACTCGGGAGAAGCAGCTATGCATAGAGACCTTCTGAACACAGAGCAGCAAAGGGAGCAGGTATCTGCTAGGAAGGCAGGCCGCCTCCTAAGTCAGGTTCCTTCCAGGACAGAGCTGCTCTCCTTCAACCAGAGCCCCACTGTCAGCTCCTCACAGAGGAAACATCTTTGTTGTTCTGTCTCAAAAGAGCTTGGTTTCCTGACGTGATGGACCCAAAAGAGCAAGTCAGGCTCATCGCTGTTCCTCCTCCCCCTTTCCCTGCTCCCCACTCCCCGTTCTTCCTCGTGCGTCATCGTCCAAGGTGATGCATCCATTTTGGCTTCAGCTGGTCTCCTCCCTTTTGGGACCCAGGAAGTTCACTTTGACCATGTTGCCATGGCCTTACCTGTAAAAGCATCAGAATTCACAGGGGAAGTGATGGTTCTAGAGATAGAAAATTGATCTCTAACCATATTTCACGTCTCAAGAGGGCCTGTGACTCTTTGACCCTGGGTACCATGTTGGGAAGTGTTCCACCCAGTAATCATGAGCATGAGCTTTGGAGTCAGACCTGGCTCCTCAGGCAGGTTATTTGACATATATGAACCTCAGTATTATCTTCTGTGAAATGGGGATAATCCCCAGGCTTCTCAGAGTGGTTAAATGAGATCAAGTATGTAAAGCCCTTAGTACCAAGCCTGGCGTATAGCATGTGCTCCATACATGCTGTGCTGGGTCTTAGTGAGTGCCAGGGCTGGCCTTTGTGGTGAAAGCAACATGGTCCATCCCTGCTTCCCTATGACCTTCCAGAACCAGCAGCCCAATGTAAGTGACCGCCACATTAAGTATCTGTGGAATCATTTTCATTTACTCAGCACCTCCCAGATACCAAGGACCGGGTATCTTAAGTATGTTGGTCTCATTTAATTATCACACAGGGCTGGGTGTGGTGGCTCATGCCTGTAATCCTAGCACTTTGGAAGGCCGAGGTGGGAGGATCACTTGAGGCCAGGAGTCCGAGACCAGCCTGGGCAACATTGCAAGACCTCATCTCTACAAAAAATTTTTTAAAAATTAGCCAGGCACGATGGTGCATACCTGCAGTCCCAGCTACTCAAGAGGCTGAAGCTGGAGGATCACTTGAGCCCAGGAGTTCAAGGTTATGGTGAGCTATGATCACACCACTGCACTTCAGCTTGGGTGACAGAACAAGGTCCTGTCTTAAAAAATAATAATAATTATCACAAGGGTCCTGTGAGGTGAGTTTCTGTTGCACTTTACTAGCAAATGAGGAAACTGAGACTCGAAATGAATACCATACAGCTAGCAAGAGGCAGCTCTGGGTTTGATGGACTCCTGAGCTCATGTTTGAACTGTGTGAAAAAATCTAAGGATTTTTTGTACTTTTAAAATCACCCTTTAGGGTTCCATTTCTACCAATAGGTGTTTATTGGTAGCATAGCATCACTGATAACCTCCCTTTTACTGGGAGTCCTGTCTGTCTTTCTTTTTCCCTCCTACCCACTGTCCCCCACTCCCTAATTATTGGTCTGAAAATCTTCCTCTTCCTTTCTTCAAATTTCCCCAGCTGACACCATCTTGACCTTTCAGTGCCCTCTTCCCCGATGTGGTGAACTGTATGCAGACGGACAACTTGGAGCTGAAGAAGCTGGTGTACCTGTACTTGATGAATTATGCCAAGAGTCAGCCTGACATGGCCATTATGGCTGTCAACACCTTTGTGAAGGTGAACAGGAGCTTGGTGGGGGTGGGGCATGAGGTGTGCACTGCTCCATCTCCCCTCAATCTCTTGGGGTGGGGCCCTGTGGCCCTTAATGGAAACACTGAAGCACCTTTCCAGACTGACTGCTTCTCCTGACTAGCCTGAGGGCCTCTCCCTCCAGCAGAGGGCTCCCTCTTGCAGACAGGTGCTAAAGACCCTGCTTGACTCATCCCATGGGAGGTGGCACAAGGCCTGTTGATCCCCTCATGCCGATGGGAGTTGTCATGGCCCTGCATACTCTGCCAGGGCAGTTTTCAGCAAATGTCTGAGAGCTTCTGTAATTGCCTTCTAGGTTGCTCCTTTCTATGTTTTCTGTAGAAAGTGTAGCTCTGTACACCTTTAGAACCTTAGCTCCCCTAGCTCTGTCAGTGCTCAGATATGGGAAAATGAGGGTTTCTGTGGCCCAGTGGAAAGACTGAGGGTTGTGGTGCTAGGTGGATGTGGGTTTGAATGACGGCTCTGCTCTTTGGCTTCGGGTGAGCTCCCACCTTCCTGAGAGCCTCAGCCTCCTCACCTGGGAAACGGGGGCCAGTATTGTATGTCTGCTGTGAGGATCAGAGGAAAGAGTGTGCACAGCCCCTGCACAGTATCCGGCAGATGCTAGGTGCCTGTTACATGGCATTTACTTTTGGTACTGTTGGCTGTAGTTGCTGGAGATCCCACAGCAACTGTCTGGTTACTCAGCCCAGCAGTGCTCAGAGCTGCAGGCCAGGGAGAATTTGAAGCCACAGATGGCTCATTCTGCCCCTGCCCCCGGCCTATGGCTGGTTCCCCTCAGGACTGTGAGGACCCTAACCCCCTTATTCGAGCCTTGGCTGTGCGGACCATGGGCTGTATCCGCGTTGACAAGATCACAGAGTACCTGTGCGAACCACTCCGGAAGTGCCTGAAGGATGAGGATCCATACGTGCGCAAGACAGCCGCTGTGTGCGTGGCCAAGCTCCATGACATCAACGCCCAGCTGGTAGAGGACCAGGGCTTCCTGGACACCCTTAAAGACCTCATCTCAGACTCTAACCCCATGGTAAGCCATTGCCACCCACCATGCCATCTCCGCCACCTCCTGGGTTGCTTGGGAAGACCTTGGCTTGATCCTCCACGAGGCAGTCCCTGGTTCCTAGAAGTCAGAGCCCTGCTGGGTGTATCACTTGTTCTTGTGCTTTGCGGTGGTTCGGGTGCCATCTTTGGAGTCAGCTAGACCTGGATTCCCATCTCTGTGCCCTCTGATTAGCTGTGAGAACTTGGGCAGGCTGCAAGCTGCCTAACCTTGCAGATCCCTCTTTTCTTTTCTTTCCTTTCCTTTCCCTTTCCTTTTCCCTTTTTCTGTGAGAGTTTAGCTCTGTTGCCCTGGCTAGAGTACTGTGGTGTCAACCTAGCTCACACCAACCTCAAACTCCTGGGCTCAAGCCATCCTCTTGCCTCAGCCTCCTAAGTAGCTGGGACTACAGGTGCACGCTGCTATACCTGGCTAATTTTTTCTATTTTTAGTAGAGATGGGGTCTCCCTCTTGCTCAGCCTGGTCTTAAACTCCTGACCTCAAGCAAGCCTCTTGCCTTGGACTCCCAGATTGCTAGGATTACGGGCATGAGCCACTGTGCCCGGCCGATCCCCCTTTTCTTTATCAGTAAGATGTATCTAATTGTGCATGGCTGGCAGGAGTGCTGTGAAGGTAACGTGTGTGGCATGGTCTGGCACACAGTGGGTGTGCAATCAGTAATAGTGCCCTCCTTTCCCTCCCAGTCACTATCATTGTTGCTGTCGTGTCACCAAGACCGTCTGTAAGTGCCCAGTGTGGGGTGCTTTTCCCTTTGCCCACATCTTTGCAGAACTGTAGAGGGTCACCCTTGAAGTAGCATAGCCTGGGAGACGGGACATCAGGATGTGGCTGGATGGGACTCTAGTCACTCATGGTGGTAGCAGCAGTTTGGAGGGCAGTTAGTCAGGGCCTATTTAAAATGAAATACACAAATCCCTGGGCCCAGCCTTCCCCACTCTGTATCCTACAGAAACACTGAGCAACTGCCACAATGGGCACTGAGCAGCCAGTACAGGGATGGGCATTAGATCACTGTCACAGGGAAAAGTTGAACACAGTGCAGAAACGCACTTAAAAACAGCTGCTCTAGGCCCGGTGCAGTGGCTCATGCCTATAATCCCAGCACTTTGGGAGGCTGAGTCAGGAGGATTTCTTGAAGCCAGGAGTTCAAGACCAACCTGGGCAACACAGTAAGATCCCATCTCTAAAAAAATAAAAATTAGCCAGGTGTGGTGGCATGCACCTGTAGTTAAAGCTGCTTGGGAGGCTGAGGCAAGAGGATCGCTTGAGTTCTGGAGTTCGAGGTTGCAGTCAACTATGATTGTGCCACTGTACTCCAGCCTGGGCAATAGAGTGAAGCCCTGTCTCTAAACAAAATAATAGTATAACAGCTGCTCTAGTGGAAATGTGTTAAAGGCCCAGAGCTTCATCTGGTAAGCCCTTCTGTTCTCCAGCCCCATCTGTTCCCAGCAAGTTCAAGGAGTTCTGCAGATATCTTCTAGCTCTGAGAAGCACAATTGACAAGCAATGAGATGCACTGTTGTAGCCGATAGACAGAGGCTGTTGTGTTTAGGTAGCTGGGAATGCTTTCTATTGCCAGACACTTGGAGGTAGATCTTTTTTTTTTTAGATGACAGGTGCACTTATTTTACTTCAGTTTGCAGAGGAGTTAGCAGGGTGAGTGCTTGGAGTGGGTCTTGTTATGGCTCCAGACCCTGCCCATCGGGTCATATTCCTTTCAGGATGTCCCACCTCTGGCCAGCCAGCATCAATACCCCACCGCCCCCTGGCCTGTGAGCAGTAACCTCCAGCCTCTGCCCCCCACCCTCTCAACCAGGTGGTAGCAAATGCAGTGGCCGCCCTGTCGGAGATCGCCGAGTCTCACCCTAGTAGCAACCTGCTCGACTTGAACCCACAGTCCATTAACAAGCTGCTGACAGCCCTAAATGAGTGCACTGAGTGGGGCCAGATCTTCATTCTGGACTGTCTGGCCAACTATACACCCAAGGACGACCGTGAGGCCCAGAGGTGAGCAGGCTGCCCCCTGCTTGCCAGCCAACCCTGAGGACGCCTAGATGTGGTTGTCAAGGGCCTCCAACCAGGAACTGGGTCACAGGCCTTAGTGGGCCCCTTTCCAGGGCCTTGTCGCACAAACCATCCTCAGACATACCTCAAGGGAGGCTGGCTGCTTCCCACCTTTCCAGAAGCTGGCAGTCAGGAGTGTTGCCTCAGGCACCCAGCTTACTGCTCACTGTGGGCACGGGCAGGGCCTGACCTGCGAGCTGATGGAGACCCTGGTCCTTTTGGCTGAGTCGAGGAGATGGGTAGCAGCAGTGCCACCATTCACTGACTTATCAGCAGTGCCTGAGGTTCTGCTGGGTGCTTTCCGCACATTTCTCAGAGAATCTTTAAAGCAACTCTGAAGGAGGTCCCACCACCATCCCCCCTTTTATAAATGAGGAAACTCCAGCTTAGAGAGGTAGAGGAAATCATTCAGTCACCTAGCTGTGACTCACCTGACTTTTGGTCTTAAGCAACATTACATTCTGCCCCACTGGCATACCCTAGCAGCAGATGGAAAGGAGGGAGTTGCATTCAAGGAGTATTTACCGCATGCCAGGCACTGTGCTCGTCCTTTACCTGCATTATCTCACTTAGGCCCCTGGCAACTCTGTGAAGTAGGTATCATCTCCATTTTATGGATGAGGAAACTGAAGGTCAGAGTGGTTTGAACCTGCTTGGGGTCAGTTAGCAGGCAGCAGAAGCAGGATCCAGATCTCTCTCCTACAGAAGACATGCTATTTTGATAACTAAAAACAGGATATTTCCCCTTGTCTGTCTCTCCTATGTGCCCCATTGGAACTGATGGACCCCAGCGTCTGTGAGCGGGTCACCCCCAGGCTCTCCCATGCCAACTCTGCTGTGGTGCTCTCTGCTGTGAAGGTGCTGATGAAGTTCATGGAGATGTTGTCTAAGGACCTGGACTACTATGGCACACTGCTCAAGAAGTTGGCCCCACCCCTGGTCACGCTGCTGTCAGCTGAGCCGGAGCTGCAGTACGTGGCCCTGCGCAACATCAACCTCATTGTGCAGAAAAGGTACTGAAATCACCACGCACTCCTACGGCATGCATGCCCGGGTGAGCCTCTTCTGCTCGGAACGGGGGCTCTCAAGGGAAACAGACCTGTCACTGTGCAGGAAGTTTTAAAGCATAGTTTAACCCAGGGGTTCTCAATCACTGGTGACTTTGACTCCCAGGGGACATTTGACAATGTCTGGAGATGTTTTTGGTTTTCACATCAGGGCTGCTACTGGCATGTAGTGGGTAAGGCCAAGGATGCTGGTCGGTATGCTACAATGCACAGCATGGCCCCTTCAACAAGGAACTTTCAGGCGCGAAATGTCAACAGTACCAAGGTTGAGAAGCCTTGGCTTAACCTAACCAGGAGCAGGGTGGGGTAGGCTGGCTTGGGGCTTCTTAACCCAGACATTGGATGGCTTCAGAGTCCACAGAGCCCTCCTGAAATGGGGTGTAAAATTTTGTGTGTCTCTGTGCATTTTTCGTGGAGACAGAGTCCATAGCTCTAGTCAAATTCCATGAGGTTGGAGGATTCTGAGATAGTAAGGAACCTTTGGACTTTGCATCAGCCTTGAGGCCTAGGGGAGGAGTACATCAGAGTCACTCCAAATGATATACTTCTCCCCTAGGGGAGGAGAAGCCCATTTCCCTCCTCCCGTGAGAGTGACTGCAGCAGTAAGTCTCTGTTCCCAAAACAAGGGGGTCTGGTACCACAGTAGGCTGGAACTAAAAAACAGTTGAACGGTGCAGGGTCTGAGGAGTTCTCTGGAACAATCCTCTCCTTCGTCTGAGGCAGCTGAGTGAGGGAGCCCGGCAGCTCCAGGGAGTGGGATTGTCCTCTTGAGTTCTCCTGGCCTTGTTGGTCCAACGGCTCACTCAGCAATCAGGACTTGGCGGCAGCAGCTAACTGTTGAATATCCATGTTACCTCAGGCCCGTTGCTATGAGTGGGGATGTGCAGAGACTAAGGCTTCTCATAGTCATTCTGTCTTGGAAGAAAGCACACTCTCCTTGTCCTAGCATTAGTCTGGTTCTTGGTACTCCCTAGGGACCCAGATATATTGGTTGAATTGGGACACTTGTGAAGGTTTGGGAGGTAAACGTGGGAAAGCTTTCTAAGTGTCTAAACCAAGGGATGAAACTCGGGCTTCCCAGGTGCAGTGTGGGTCTTTACACACCAGTGCCCTTAATAAGACTTAATAAGGTGTAGTGACTTACAGATCCAGATAAGGGTGAAGGGCTCCCTGTGCTATATTTAACATGGTAAATCTCTTAAGTTGTTCATGTCATTGAGACACAACCTGGCCTGGTCCTGGCATGTAGTTGGGCAGCTTTTGCCAAGTCTTGATTGTAGAAATTACCTTCCTGCTACCCACCTCGGGGTCTCCCATGCCCCATGTAGCATGACAAAGGCTCTTTGCTTGGCCAGGATCTCCCCACAGCTTGTGTACCCGGTTCCTCCTCCCCACAGCACTGAGCCCCGGGTTCCTCCTGTCCCTCTGCCCTGCCTTCTTCTTTACCCTTCGTCCTCATTCCTTTTCTTTCCTCCTTTCTGTTCTGGAAAGGGTACAGGAGTGTCAGGGGGTGATGACTCTTGTCTTGCTGCCGTCCTTATTAGCATTAGCCGTGTGACCTAGTACAAGCCTCTCAACATCTCTGAAGTTTCCTTGTCTAAGAAAAATGCGGTGGGTGGTGTCAGTTGAGGACAGAAGGATGTTGCCTTTGCGGGAAGAGCAGTGACGTGTGTGCCAGTGCTCCACTGGTGACAGTTCCTGCCTAGCAAGTGCTTTCTCTGAGGTGGGCATCAATCATGCTAGATGCTTCTTGTCTAACTCTCACAAACAGGCCTGTTATGTAGGTGTCTGTGTTGGGGTCCCCAAGATCACCCCCACATTCATAGATTCGTTAGTAGGATTCATGGGACTCAGCATATGGCTGTACTCACAGCTTAGATTCGTTGGAGCAATGCAGTCAGGATACAAGGTGGGAATCCATAAGAGACTTCCTTGTGATCACTTCCGCCCATGGGGGTGTTGCAGAAAGCACACTCCTCCCCCAGTGACAAAACACAGCAACATGTGTGTAATGTTTCTGCCCAGGGAAGCCTATTTGAGACTGAGCACCCAGCGTTTTTATTGGCAGTACCTACCAAAATTCCGGACTCTCAGAAGGAAAGCAGGTGTTTAGCATAAACCTTAGTGTTTGTACAAATAGTCTAGGCAGAGTTAACCACTTTTATCATTTAGGGAATAGAGAACACTCCTGAAACCCGAGTTCCCACATGCTAGGCCTTTCTATGACTAGCAGACTAAGGGCTGCAGTGGTAATGCTTCTTTGCACAGTGTCATTCCCATTTAATGGGTGAGGAAACAGAGCCCTGGTGTCCAAGCTAGTGGACCAAGCTAGGATTGGGACCAAGGTCTGTCTGATTCCCAAGCCTGTTACATGGTGCCTGCTACCTCTCAGATGGAAACTTCTCTTGCTGTACTTCCTCTTCCATTCCTGTGATGTGGTCAGACAGGCAGTATCCAGTCAGAACCTTGCTCAGGCCGGGCAATGGCCCTCTGCCCAGGAGCTTGCAGCCAGGGCAGTGATTGCCTTCATGGACATCAGACTCCACCTCAGACCCTAGAAATGTCCCGAAAAACATGGAGAGTTTTTCTCATAGGGCTTAAGCCTTGCTTTTTGCTCTCGGGGCATCCTGCCCCACCACCAGGCCTGAGATCCTGAAGCATGAGATGAAGGTCTTCTTCGTGAAGTATAATGACCCCATCTACGTGAAGCTGGAGAAACTAGACATCATGATCCGCCTGGCCTCCCAGGCCAACATCGCCCAGGTCAGCAGAGCGTGGTGGTTAGGGCACGGGCTTTGGTGTTGGACAGCTCTGCCGCCAACAAGCTGTGGTCTCTGGGCCAGCTGATAAGTTTCACCATTAACACTTCGTTTCTTGAAGACTCTTTAGCATGGGGCTTTGTAAGCAAGTAAAAAAAACTGATTTTTTTTTACTAAAGAATGTTCTTGGGTGGGGGAGATGGGGCTACAAAAAAAAGTAAAAAGAATGTTCTATTATTACCTGTCATTCATCCATTAAAAAGTGGTAGTTGGATGTGTTAGCTAGATCAACCTAAAACAAAGGTTGTCCAACTTTGCTTTCCTTTTTGGGTACCTGACAGCTCTCTGCCTCCCGTGGGCCTTCTACCTTAGGCAGGAGGCAGAATCCCATCCTAGGGATCCGTGTATACCCACTTCCCAGGAGTGTTCCAAGAGATTGCCCCATCAGATCCCCTTGGACCCCATCTTCTCTGTTTGGGCCACAGGTGTTGGCAGAGCTGAAAGAGTACGCGACAGAAGTGGACGTGGACTTTGTACGGAAGGCTGTGCGTGCCATTGGCCGCTGTGCCATCAAGGTGGAGGTGAGGCTCTGGGACTCTGTCCTTGGCTGGGGAAGGTAAGGGAGCCAAAACCAGGAAACCAGTCTGATTCTAGCAGAATCTGCCGGCTGCCTGTGGTCCTGGAGGGCCTGAGTGTCAGCGCTAGAGCCCCCTGGCACCCATTGTGCAGATCTGGTTGGGCTCCTTTTCACTCTGTAGTCTCCTTTAGGTCTTCAGGTTGCTGCAGATAAAATTAATCCATCATAATCCTGGCTTACCTGCAGCATTAGCTAAGATTCTGGAGCAGCCATCAGTGGTGGTAGCCCTCACTGGAGCAGCCATCAGCTGGTGGTAGCTTTCACTTCACAAAGCAGGGGCAGGGGCTCTGCCTGTTGAACTTGAGCTGCCTGTGTACCTCTTTGTCCAAGCTCCCCAGGGCCACTCCAGACCCCTGTGTCCTGGCATTTCATCCCCTCCCGTTCTCTGTTTGTGGAGATGTTCCTTGACCACTGAGCCAGACGCACCTTAAATGAGTCCACTGGTGGCTAGAGAATCCTGAGACAGGATCCTGGGTCACCCATAGCCCAGACCCTTGGTGCCTGTGGTGGTCTGGCCATCCTGAGAAATTTCTTCCGCCAGGCCATTAGCACAGTGTATGGGAATAAAAGTGGAAGAGCTAGTCCAAGCAGAGACTGTTGTAAGTGTTTTTTGTCTCAAGAGTCTATTTTATGAAACAAACAAAAGAAAGGTGTTGGGATCAGGCTGGAATGTAGTCACTGTGCCCCCACTTGCCCTGGAGGAGCTCTAAGGACCCCTCCGTGCTCTCAGGAACTCTGCCTTTGGCTTCTCCTCAGTCTCACTCTGTCTCCCTGTGTCCCTGCCATCCCAGAGCCATCATTTGGCACTAGTTCTTCCCCCTGTTACCTGGAGAGCAGGTTCGCCTGTTCTTCTGCTGTGACAGACCACAGAAAGGAAGGAAGGTGGGTGAAGAGCCCCTGGCCAAGGCATGGTCATCGGTGGCTCTACTGGAGACAGGGTACAGGGACCTTGCCCACACTCTCCTCCTCCTCCTCCCACATAGCAATCTGCAGAGCGTTGTGTGAGCACGCTGCTCGATCTCATCCAGACCAAGGTCAACTACGTGGTCCAGGAAGCCATTGTGGTCATTAAGGACATCTTCCGCAAGTATCCCAACAAGTATGTGCCCATCCCTCCCAGTGAGAGGGCGATCCCACTCTGTTTAGGGACAAGTATGGTGGGAAGGAAAAGGAAGGGGCTTCTTCTCTCTTTCTTACTTCTCTGCCACACACAACATTCTCAAAAGAAACCCTGTGTTTTTTTCTTATTTCCCTGAGCTGCCTCTTCTCCGCTCCCTGGGCCAATATAAGAGCTAAAGCATAACAGATAAAACTCAAACCCCCTTTATTCACACCTCTCGGGTTTTGTGGGGCAGCTGCCCATCTCTCCTGGCCCCTGCTGGGTTGCCTGGACTCCTTTGGTGCTCACATGGTGGCTGTGCCTGGCCTCCCAGGTATGAGAGCGTGATCGCCACGCTATGTGAGAACCTGGACTCCCTGGATGAGCCCGAGGCCCGGGCTGCCATGATTTGGATCGTGGGCGAGTACGCTGAGCGCATTGACAATGCTGACGAGCTGCTGGAGAGCTTCCTCGAGGGCTTCCATGACGAGAGCACCCAGGTGAGCCAACTTGGGCCAGAGCTTGAGTCATGAGTGGCAGCTCAACCCCACTGTGGCCCATCCTGCCCTGGAACCCTCCCCTCCTAATACTTCATTTAGGACAGACAGGTGAGTAATGCATGGGTGATAGTCACGGCCCCTTTCCCTCCTCTGCTGTGGCACCTCACAGGGACATGTGGGACAGTCTGTGGTGGTGTGCATGGAAGACAAGCAGAAGTTTCTGGTTTTGTTTTAATTTCATATTTATATTCTAATAGCTAGTACATTGAGTCCAAAAGTTAAAAAGATACAAAAGGACGTATAGTGAAAAGTCTCCCTCTGTGGACTTTTCCAGCCACCAGTTCTCCTCCCAGAGATCACCAGTGTTCTTGTTTTCTTGGGGAGACTTCCAGAGATCAGTTAGGAATACACGAACAGATACACACACACACGCACTCTCATACATACATACAAATATACACACACATATGCGGTCAATTCTCATTATTCGTGGTACTTTTGTCCCATAGTCACTGCAAACGCTGAATTAGCAAGTATCAGTACTTCTAATACGATTGCTTCTAGGAGAAATACCAAATTATGTTTCTGTGAGCATCTGGGCACACATTTTTGTCAACCAGTCAACATGTAACCTTGTTTTATGTGTGTTTTGGCTTAAAGACACGTTATTTAATATGTATCATTGATTTGTTAACATCAGACTAATGGCCAACAGCACTATAACTCGTGCCTGAATGAAGTTTACCTAGCACATGTATTTTCTCCATAAGGCACATCACAGCCTTCTTATGCTTAGGAACATTAGACAGTACTTCAACACTGTACTTTGGGACCATTTTAAACAAGGAAATCAACAAAAAGCTCAAAAATGTGAAAAACATGGCACTAAATAGACCACAGAAAGGACATTCATTTACAGTATGAGAAGTGAAACAAGAAGGCAGAGAGAGCGCTGCCTTGTTTGACCTCATCTGGGAACGGGTGTGTTGGGTGACTCAGCGGTTCTCCCCACTCTGCACATGTCTGCAAATGACCACAAAAGCTCCAAACTATTGATTTGGGGGCTACAAGTAAATTTTAGCAAGTAGGATTCACAAACATGGACTCCACAAATAAATGAGGGTCAACTCTATATATAATTTTTTTTTCTCTTATTTTAAGCACTACTGATAGCATACTATGCAAATTCACATTGTTCATCACCTTGCCTTTTCCCCTACAAATATATCTGAAGGTCATGCCGTTATTAATTTATGCTTTATTTAACAAGCCTCTGCTGATGGATGTTTACATGTCCAGTCTTGTGCTCTTTTAAACAGTACTGCTGTGAATAACCTGTTTAACACACATCTGCAAGTGTATCTGGAGGATAAATTTTTAGCAGCAGAATGCTTAGATGAAAGCGTGTGCCTGGGAGAGCTTGGTAGCTGTTGCTGGAGTTCCCGAGGTGTAGAGATTATACTGGCTCGCACTCCTACCTGAGGTGGTAGGTTGCCCTTGCCCCCTCGCCAGCCTAGTGCATCCTCACACTTGGTTTTTGCCAAGCTAAGAGATAGCAAGGGGTTTTGTTTGCGTTTCTGTTATGAGTGAAGTTGAACATCTTGTCACTTATATTCCCTTTTCTCTGGGAACTGTCAGTCTGTGAGCACAGAAGTCTGAGCTGCCCAACTGGGGCAGTGTAACCGCAGTGGATCTGAGTGTGGGCCTTGGAATGGGAGATCCCAGAATCCACACCGCTCTTCTGCCTCTTCCTGGCTTGGTGACTTCATGCTTATCCCTTTACCTCTCTGAACTTCAGTTTCCTTATTTGTAAAATGAGAGTCATTAAGACTTTCCAGGCCGGGCATGGTGGCTCATGCCTGTAATCCTAGCACTCTGGAAGGCTGAGGTGGGTGGATCGTTTGAGATCAGGAGTTCGAGACCAGCCTGAGCAAGAGCGAGACGCCGTCTCTACTGAAAATAGAAAGAAATTAGTCGGACAACTAAAAATATATAGAAAAAAATTAGCCAGGTATGGTGGTGCATGCCTGTAGTCCCAGCTACTTGGGAGGCTGAGGCAGGAGGATTGCTTGAGCCCAGGAGTTTGAGGTTGCTGTGAGCTAGGCAGGCTGACGTCACGGCACTCTAGCCCGGGCAACAGAATGAGACTCTGTCTCAAAAAAAATACTTTCCTTCATCCTATTGCTGCGTAATGCTGAGATGCTTTGTGTAATGTCCTTAATACATGCCTAGCCCATAGTAAACACTCCTTCTTGGCAGTATTGGTTTGGGTCAAAATTAGTTTCAAAAGCAAGCAAGCCTGTGGTGGCACACACTTGTAGACCCAGCCACTTAGGAATCTGAGGCAGGAGGATCCCTTGAGCCTAGGAGTTCAAGTCCAGCTTGGATAACATAGTGAGACCCTCTCTCTTTAAAAAAAAAGAAGAAGAAGGAAGTACTGAAAAGCAAACTGGCCAAAAAGGGGTTCTTGTAGCTGGCAAGTCCAGGCAGCCTGCCCTCTTCCAGCACTCCTGGCTGAGGGTGGCATTGGGGCTGTCTGTAACCCTGTCGTGGCTTCTGCCTTGGGTAGGCTCCCAAGAGTGGGGGCCAGAAGGGCTGAACAGTTCCAGGCTACATCTTTATAGCTTCACAACCCCCAAGACTTTTTCCCTTCAGTAGTTCCAGCAGAAGTCCCAGGACTATTTGCATTATCCTGAGCCAGTCACTGTGACTCTGATTGGCCAGGTCTCCCAGGCGCTGATCCCAGCCTGTGTGCATTGGAAGAGACAGAGAAGGGCGAGTCTCTGGAGCAAAGCCAGCGTTCTGTTCCCAGAAGACAGAATAGATGCTGGGTGAGCCAAACAACAGAACAGATGTCCATCACAATATCATAGTAATAATTCCCACCGTCACCCTCTCCCACTGCACCTGCCTCGAGGCTGCCTTCACTTCCAATACCAGCCTCTTCTCTCTTGTCTCTGAGAAGCAAAGCGCAGTCTGTGATGGCATCTGCCCCTGCAATCAAGTCCTGCCGGGGGTTACTGTGAGGACGTCCTGTAGGCGTGTGTTTCTGCCCATATATTACAGTCCATCTTTTGCAGCCTCTTCCTACTCAGCTAAGCCTGCAAAAGAGCTGGGATGAGAGAAGCTGGACAGGGAAAACTGAGCCAGGAGCTTGGTGTTACATGGAAAAAAAAAAAATGCAAAACAGGCTCTGAAGTTTTGAGTCCAGGCTCCTCTCGTTTTGTGGCCTGGAGCAGGTTACTTAAACTTGCCAAACCTGTTTCCTAGTCTCTAGTACGGGGTTGCTGCAAAGACTATTAGACGCTGTAAAGTGCCCATGCCAGAGCTCAGTAAACAGTAGCTGGGTGGTGGTGGTGGTGGTGTTGGTGGTGTTTTAATTGAGTAGCCTATTTTAAGAGTACTTGTTTAGTGTTTTGACAATTTGGAACTCATTTTAGATCAGCTATTGGAACCTCCTCATCCTTGGCTCCTAGGCCTCTCTAGCCATGGACAGGGAGCTCAGAAAGTCTTGCTAGGGTGGTGCCTCAGCCCAGTCTACGTCTTGGCCCTGTCTTGCCATCCCATCCTGTCTGGATGGCAGGGACGGTGGCATCACTGCATGAGAGCTGCCCTGTATATGCAGACCAACGGGGTGTCAGTGTGTTGGGGGAGCTGGGCAGGTAATTGAGCCAGGGCCCTGGGCTTGTGGCCAGAGCACCCTCTGGCAGTAGAGCACAAGGTGTACTTCCAGGAAGCACAGCAGATCTGACGGTGATGAATAATCCAGGCAGCCCACTGATTGGGTTGGGGAGAGTCCCTGTGTGATGGTGGTGGTAATGCCTGCCGGGATGACAACTATTGTGCAGTGAGCAGAATACACAATAGCCTTTTCACATTTGTTGTGTCCTTGACTCCTCCCATTAACCCTATGAGGTGTTATCCCCATTTTATAGATGAGGAAACTGACTCAGAAGTTAAATGACTTGTCCAGGATCACCCACCTGGGAAGTGATAGGACCAGAGTTCCAATGAGGTGTGACCTGAATCTAGCTCCAAGCAGGCTGCCATAAGTTACCATTTTGAGTGCCTGAACTGGGCTCACACCTCTCCTTCACAGATTAGGAGTAAATGGCTTCCCACAGCTGCCCAGCCAAGGGTTGGAACCAGGTTCGGAAGCCGGATCCTGGGTTGCCTCCTGCCTTAGAAACAGCCAGCCCACGCTCCTCTGCCACTGGCCACGTGTAGCCAAATTGCAAGGACTCAGGATCGATTAATGGCAGAAACAGACCACCTCCCCTCCACTCTGCCTCCCACTGTCAGCCTGCGCTGCACAAGAGCCCTCCTGTTGGATAGGCCCAGGAGATGCTGCCAGCACTGCCGCTGCTGAGCTTCCTGCACACACCCACCCCACAATCCTCCTGCCGCAGGCCTGTCCCTGGCACAGCCCTGGCTCCAGAGCCTTAGGCTGTCCTCTTGTCCTAGGACTAGCAAAAATGAGATTGTGGCTAAGGAAAGACTGTGTGCAGAGAATTGTTCTTACATAGATGTTTTTTCAGTGAGCCAGTATTTCTTAAGGGCTTACTACGTACCAGGCACTAGATTGAGCCTAGTGAGACAACAGTGAGCAAGGCAGACATAGTCCCTGCCCACAGGAAGCCACTGCCACAGGACAGCCAGCAGCTGGGGGTGCCGATGAGGATGGTGGAGGAGGCTGCAAAAGTATGGGGGCTGAGGGGGTGGTCAGCACGAGAGCTGAAGGGAGGAAGTGTTGGCTAGGCTGAGGGAACAGGAGGCATGTCCAGGTGAACAGTGGGGCCTGCAGAAGGCCAGGCAGAAGTGGTTCTCCCTGTCTGGTAGAAGTGTAGCTCCTAGACGGTAAGCTGGCTCTGTGGGCCATGCTTGCTTGGTCCCCAGGGCCTTGATGGCATTGTTGCCACTCGTTAGCAGATGGTCCCTTTTAGAAGCATGCGCATGGGAGCTTCTCGTGGTGCTATGGGGCTTAGAGCTCTGACAGGTTTCTAGGACCCAAAGACTGGGCCGCCCAGCAGCACCAACACCCCCCTGATGGCCTTAGCATGTGTGCCATGGCCAACCCCAAACCTAGAAGAGCTGTTCTTGGCTTCCAGGGACTTTGAACCCTTTTCCTCTTCAAGCCCTCATTTGGTTTCCCACTATCCCCATGTGAAGCTAACACTCTTCCTCCTCGGCACCTGTCTGTTTCCCTGCAGGTCCAGCTGCAGCTGTTGACAGCCATCGTGAAACTCTTTCTGAAGAAGCCAACAGAGACCCAGGAGCTCGTGCAGCAGGTCCTCAGTTTGGCCACTCAGGTGCGTGCTCCACCCTCTCCGCTGTGCCTGGCGCAGCCCTCACTCCAGCAGGCGGAGCTTTGGTCCGAGGATCCAGACATGCAAGCCAGTCCTGCTCCTAAGACTGGCATCTTTGGGGGTTTGGCCCCAGAGTAACTGACATTCCCTGTCTTCAGGGAGCTTGGAGTCACACAAATAAAAACAGAGTGGGAGCTGGGCACGGTGGCTTAACGTCTGTAATCCTAGCACTCTGGGAGGCCAAGGCGGGTGGCTCGCTCAAGGTTAGGAGTTCGAGACCAGCCTGAGCAAGAGCGAGACCCCATCTCTACTATAGATAGAAAGAAATTAATTGGCAAGCTAAAAATATATATATAGAAAAAAATTAGCGGGGCACGGTAGAACATGCCTGTAGTCCCAGCTGCTTGGGAGGCTGAGGCAGAAGGATCACTTGAGCCCAGGAGTCTGAGGTTGCTGTGAGCTAGGCTGACGCCACGCACTCTAGCCAGGGCAGAGTGAGACTCTGTCTCAAAAAAAAAAAAAAAAA
>CAUYRT010018181.1:0-15015 GCA_963574885.1 Lepilemur ruficaudatus | reverse complement strand
TTACTCTGTTGCCCGAACTAGAGTGAGTATTGTGGCGTCAGCCTAGCTCACAGCAATCTCAAACTCCTGGGCTCAAGCAATCCTTCTGCCTCAGACTCCCAAGTGGCTGGGACTACAGGCATGCGCCACCATGCCCGGCTAGTTTTTTCTATATATTTTTAGTTGGCCAATTAATTTCTTTCCTATTTTTAGTAGAGATGGGGTCTCACTCTTGCTCAGGCTGGTTTCGAACTCCTGACCTTGAGCGATCCGCCCGCCTCAGCCTCCCAGAGTGCTAGGATTACAGGCATGAGCCACCACGCCCAGCCTCATAATGGCTTTTATTAAAATGACATTTGGCCTGTTATAGGAAGAGCCCAAACTGTGACAAATTTCACAAATTAGAGAAGACCTGGACCTTACCCTGTAGATCTAATAGGGTCAGGAAAGATTTTTTTCCCTCTCTTCTTAGGAGTTGTTGAGAAGGTGTGTGTATGTGTGTGTGTGTGTGTGTGCGCGCGCGCGCACGTGTACGTGTGTGATGCTTGCATAATCCTTCTGGCTTCCAGGTCATTTATTCTATCCTGGGTTTCTAAGTGGACCTAGTCCCAAACCATCCCACATGGTTAGCTTGTGTTGCAGTTCACCTCCTTGGGGATACACCTCAGTGTGTTTCAGCACCGGCCCATAGCATGGAGCTGGGCCAGGAGTCACACCTGCCCTGCCATTCGCAACCTGGGTGGCACGGGGCAAGCCCTTCCTCTTTCTGGGCCTGAGTGATGAGTCCCCCCAACCCTATCTATAAAATGAGAAGGCAGAGGATCTTTTTGAATGGTGGAAAATGTTCTTCCTCTTGGCTCACTTCTCTGCTCCTGTTGGTTCCCACCTCGTCCAGGCACTCACAGCGAAAGCCAGTCTAGAAGTCGGATGCAAATCCATCCCTCTGTGGCCTCTGCCCTGGGCTAAACTACTAATGTGGGTTCTGAAACATTGGTGGAAGTAATTAAGATTTCAACAGGCAGTTACTGCAGTTTACTTAATTGTCAGCTAATAATTAAAGTTTTATAGAACTTGGGGAAATTTGACTGCTGGGTGAGGGATCCCTGGGAGCCTCCTTCTTCCTGAACTTCCCTGAATCTGTTGGGTTATTACCCTCAGCTAGAGGCTCCCTATCCATTACTACGTGGGATGTTAGACCACTAGCTGGAGGAGGCCCCCAGAGGCCCAGGACATACCACAGCTGAGACTGGCTCCAAGGGAAAGAGGCTGAAGATGTAGCGTCACTACAGTAAGAGTGGGGTAGTCAGGGCTGATGACACAGAGACAAGGTTTTGTTACTACCTCGTCTGTCCATCGGCTAGCTCCAGGTATGAGGGCCTCACCCAGCCAGAGTGAGGGCCCAGAGGAGAATGTAGAGTCCATCTGAGCTGCACACTCCAGGGACATGTACCATTCATGGGCACATGAAAGAGACAGGGAGCCAGCTCCAGCGCCAGCTGAGTGTGCACCCATTGCTCACCCACCCCTCTGTGCCTTCCCACAGGTAAAAGCTACCATCTGTAGAGCACCTACTATGTGCAGGCACCATGCTTTAAAGCATGGTAGTGAATTAGCTCTTTAAGCCTCACAACGACCCTACCATCTGGGTATTATTTCTCTCCCCATTTTACAGAAGGATAAAACTGCAGTAAGGTGAGATGATTTCTTCAAGGTCAAACGATCTAGAAAGGGACAGTGCCAGGACCTGAAACTCAGGTCTTTCTGATGGTAAGAACTATGTTCTTGCCATTATACCACACTGTCAGTTTGCCCTGGTGTCTCAGTGTCTTGGTGTTAGCAAGCTCGTGGTCCTGGGGAAGCCGGTTTCTCCTGTTCTGACATTGGAGCAGATAGAAGGACCCTATGTACCATCATCTTTCCAGAGCACCCTGGGCCATTCCTTCTCTAGGTTAAATTACCTCTTTTCCTCTAGCATCTTTTTAGTGTTCTTTCTTCCTCCCCTACAATGGGAGATTTGTCCCCATCAATCTCTCCATGCATCTGTCTGCAGAATTGCAGAACTGTATGAGGGTTTCTACAAACTACAGCCTGGACCACAAGTAGGTGTGTGTGTCTGGAGGTATGTCTGTGTATTTTGAGGCACTGCATTTTAGTGGAAAGGGCAGAGGCTTTGAAGTCAAACAAACCTGTGATGAATCTTCTAGCTCAAATTAAATAACATGGAAAATGCCTTGTGGCCAACATTCAGTAGCTGGGTGTTACTTGCGTTTGTGTGTGTGTGTGTGTGTGTGCGCGCGCCTGTGTGTCAGGTGTATTTGATTGCCAGTCCTTGCCCCAAGGACTCTTGATGTGGACAGTATGCTCTCTGTGGTCCTGTGTGAGAGCCAACAGTATGTAGAAGGAAACACACCCTACCCTGCAGATGCCCGAGTGCATGCTGGGAGGTTACTGCTGTTTGCGGCTACTGTGAGTTGCCATGGTGATGACTGGGTTGGGGGCAACTCTTGCATCTCCTCTGAGCCTGAAGAGCACACACATCCTCCCTGGGTGCTCCATTTTCAGGGAACAGCTTGGAGGAGCAGCCCAGGATAACATCATGGGCTCCCCCACAGACCTCAGTGTCACCCTGGGACTGCTAGGAGCCGTACCTGGCCTCCCTCCAACCCTGCTTATCATACAACACTCCACTCCTGCAGCTGGACCTTGTTTTGTAGGTACTAAGAGAGCAGCACTCCCAGGCCCTCAGAATAAGACTGTGTATGTGGGATTGTCCCAGCCTGGTGTCCAGTGAAGGAAGAAGGTGTACTCTGCTAGCCAGAGCTGGGCCAGCCTGGAGAGTACCTTGTTCTCATTTGCACAAAGGTGCCACATAGGCTGGAGTGCTCTGAGCACGTCCCAGGCTGAGGGATACTGACGGAGGAGATGGGCCACCAGACTCCATCTCTGCCATGTCTGGGCTCCATTTTGTCCCCTAGACTGACCCTGCTCCCAGACCAGACTCTTTTTTTTTTTTTTTTTTTGAGACAGAGTCTTGCTCTTTCTCCCTGGCTAGAGTGAGTGCAGTAGCATCATCATAACTCACTGCAACCTCAAACACAGCCTCCTGCATAGCTGGGACTGCTAGGCGCGCGCCACCACGCCTGGCTAATTTTTTCTATTTTTAGTAGAGACAGTCTCACTCTTGCTCAGGCTGGTCTCAAAATCCTGAGCTCAGGCAATTGGACTCCCAGAGTGCTAGGATTACAGATGTGAGCCACCATGCCTGGTCCAGACCAGACATTTGACTTAGCCAGTAAAAGAAATGATTGAACTTTTAGATTGCTGTTCTCATCATCACAAATGTGCCTCAAATACCTTCACCCCATCCCTGATCCTCACTTTTGGGGGACAAGGTGAGAAACGGGTGAAGCTTAATTATGGGTTGGGGATAGGAGTGCCATAGGGTGAAGGAGAGTGTGAGAGGTGACATAAATTCTCTTGCAAATGCAGCTTACTCATATTGTTAAGCTACATGTGTAAAAATTCAGCTTCAGGGTCATGGATGTGAATGTCAAATTACCCCCCTCCCCCAACCTAGGCAAAGTGTCTGCAGCCCCTTCAGCTCCAGAGGCCTTCCCTGTATACGCATTAAATCTTCTTGGCCTGGGGCTGCGCTGCACAACCCCAGGAATGTGTCTATCACTCAAGAGTGTGGAGGACAGCCAGGCTTCTCAGGAGCCCCCACCCACCAGACCCACCCTGCTGAGCCTTGCAGAAGCAGAGTGACATACCCAAGATGGCCACCAGGGGACACTGCTGGGGCACAGAGGGCGCTTTAGGGTGTAGCCTCTACAGGAGACGGACCTCAGCCTCCCATTTCTCCAGTGACAGGGATGGATTGAACCACTTCCAAGGACCCTGTGGCTCTAATTTTTGGCCAGTCTAGGAGACTAGAGGCAATCCTGCCACACTCTGCTGACATGGGAATGAGGTAGGCCCTAGAGTTAGGTCTTTGAAGGAAGAGATACTGGGCAAGAGGGCACTGTGACTAGTGCCATGAGAAGCAGCAAAGCATCTCTTTCTTTGTCACTCCTGGGGCATTCAGATCTAGATTCCTACCACCTGCTCTATGCCCCAGGGCCCGGATCATACGGCAATGCAGACTGACTCTCCTGAGGCTGGCTACCAGATGGCTTAAACACTTTCCTTTTAAAAACAAAACAGAAGACATTTTCTGTATGCGACATGTATCCATCCACTTTTGAAATGTATTTCTTTGAAATTTTAAAAATTGGGTAGCATTCATCCATTCTTAAGGTGTTCATTAAGCACTTTCTATACACAGTTACTGTGCTTGCTGCTAGTGATAAGTCAAAACAAATATGAATTTCTAGGGCTCAACTCTGCCTGTGCTGCATACTAGACAGGTGACCTTGGGAATTCACTTGTTTCTTGGTTTTCTCATCTTTGAAATGGGACAGTAGCACAAATCTCCTAGAAATGTTGTAAGGATTCAAGTAGAGGATGCGTGCAAAGGGCCTGACACACAAAGAAGGCTCTGAGTTACTCTCGGTCACCTTCCTCCTTGGGAATATACACTCCTTGGAGATGTATGTGCCTGTCCCTCATCTCTGCCAAACCCACAGAAAGCATCACCCTGGCCCCGAAACCCATACCTTGGCACCATGTTCTTAGTCCCCACATACAGGCATGTTAGAACCACACTTTAAAGTATATATATTCACTTTCTGACCCTGTCTGTGTTCCATGCCAAGCCTTCAGTTAAAGCCACGGAACAACTTACAAGGTGACACTAGGCCAGGATAAATAGGCATTGGCAGCCACAAAGGCAATGCCAGCGTTGGAGCCAGAGCTCAGGCCACTGGCACGGACACCAGCCGTTTATCCTTGCTCCTTGCCACCAGCATGGAGCCTGCACACATGGCGCTGACCGTGAGAGGAGGGAGGGGACAGGAGAGATGGCGGGCCTGGGCGTGGAGCTGGTTCTCAGAAAAGGTGCCCCAAAGGCCCTGGAGAGCGCAGGGCAGCCTGTTCCCTGCCCACCCCCGCTAGCCTCTCCTCTGCTGACCAGACAATAAGGCAGCTGCCTGCCAGCCACCAGAGCTCAGTCTTGGGGAAAAAATACCTCTTGAAGGGATTCAGCAATGTTCCCTTTGGCAGCTAAAAGAACCTCATACTCCTGCTGCGTCTGTGCGGAGGGGCTGTGGGGGCAGTTTTTCTTCAGCAGAGGGTTTGGGGACGGGGGGAGGGAAGCAGGAGAGCCTGGAGAACCAGAATTCTTGGGTTTCTCTGTCGTTTCACCGTCGTCTTTTTGTCGGTCCCTGGCTCTCTCCTGCAGATTGTCTTTCAGGGTGGCACTGGGGGATTTGGCTGCATTCAGGGACTGTAGGTCCAAAGTGAGAGACAAGCCACAGGGCAGGGCCTCTTCATTGTACCGTCCTTAGGGCCCAGTGTGGGGCCCGACACAAAGTACGTGTTTGATAAAAACTCACCGATGGATTGAAGGAAGGAAGGAGGAAGTTCTTCGAGTTCCTTCCTGCTCAGGTACCACTCAGTCACTGGGATGTTACTTTCACTCTGGAAAGGGGGTGGGGAAAGTTTCTGTTTGCTGTTGTAGATTCTCATCTGTCCAGGCTAATATCACCCTGCTTGGAAACCAAGGTTGGAAAAAGCGACCCCTGATCACTTAGGAGTCTGCGGATGGGGCCACACCCACATACCCTCCTCGCTCAGCATTGCACCACTTGTGCAAGACCTGCCCAGAGCTCAGTCCTCCCTCCAAAAAATCTCCCGCATCCCCTCCTCCTCCCCACCAGCCATCTCACCATCAGGGGGCTATATCTGAACTGTCTTTCCTGACCCCACAGAGCAGTCCCAGCTGTCACCAGTCAGTGCCTGGGGCTCCAGTATGCCGAAGCCAGCTCATATCAGCTCCTCAGAGCCAACTCTTAGCATCTCTTCCTGACTTTGTGGTCAGTGACATCATGTGGGTGGATTGAACGTGGCCATGGTAGGAGTATTTACACCACAGAAATTGGCAAACACTACACAGCAGGGTGTCAGGAGCCAGTTGTTAAACATTGACCAGCACACCACGGGAGGGGAGTGTCAGGCAGATGTTCTAGCTGATCTCCTCCAGGAGAAAGCTTGCCCGTGACCCCCACTGTGAGAAGCGTGGCCTCTGCACAACAGAGCCAGGGGCAGAGGCAGTTCCTTGGGGGTCTGAGAGGAGTGTACAGACACAGAAGGCCATGCCTGCGGCCCCCTGCCAGGGTCTGGCTTCAGAGGGCTCAAGGGCTCGTGTCGAGGGCCTTTGGGAGGCCCACTCTGCCGGTCGTGTTTGGGGAAGAAGGACAGCGGTGACTGCTGTGCCTTGGGATGTGGTCAGTCTCCCCTTTGCTGACCCCTAGTCGTATCCACTCATCCAGCTCTCCCTTCTCCCCATCCAGACCCAGAGTCCCAGAGAAAGAGGACAGTGCAGAATGTCCTGGATCTTCGACAGAACCTGGAAGAGACCATGTCCAGCCTGCGAGGGTCCCAGGTGACTCACAGGTAAGCTCGAGCTGCAGAGAGGGTCATGCCGTCTGCTCTCCTTATCCTCTCCCCCATCCTCCCACCTCTGCTTGGGCACATCAGGTCACTGCATGGCCTGTTCTGTGCACAGGTTGTCAGAGCCCCATGGAGCCGCCGCTGAAGGGAGAGGGGAATCGAGTCATCTGGACAAAAGCGGCCCAGATCTGCTTTGTGTCTGCTGTGCTTGAGCATTCAGTTTCATTTAAGCAAATCAGTTTGAGAATCACTGGCAGAGGGGATGAAGCCGGAGCTGTCACACAGCTCAGCGTGTGATCCTTGATACTCATTTTCCCTCCTTAGACCTCAGTCTCCTCATCTGCCAGCAGCGGTTTTACTGAACGCTCTGCTCCTGCTGCATAGTTTCCTTGTTCTGGGATTCCAGACTCAATGCCTGGGTCTCTTCCCTCTGTCAGTTAGTGCCCTCCAGCCTTTTCCGGCAGCCACTGAGGGAAGCCGGAGTGCTCAGCGGGGCCCACACAGTGTCACCCCAGCCCCATGCCTGGGGTCCCTCTCACCCAGGCCTGGCAGAGCTCTCACAGCCTCCAGCTGCGGGGGGCACTCGCCCTCCCATGGCACCTCTCCCTGCAGCAACGTCCTGGCGCAGCCTCTGCCGTGACTCAGAATTTCCCCTGCTGGCTCCTGGGGCTGCCCAGATGAGCTCATGCTGTCAGCTCCAGGGGCGCAGAGGGCTGGGCTAAGCTCCGGGGACAGAAGGGAGAGCAGACAGCCAGGATTGGGAAATCATGGGGGGTGTGGAGCAGGAAGGCTGTGTGAGGGATAGGAACCCACCCCACCCCCCCAGTTGGACTGGAAGTAGATTCCTCCCCATATCTTGGGGTTGGAAAGTTGAGAGCAAAGTTGGATCATAGGGGCAATGGAAAGGGGATTTTCTTAGCCCAGTGTGTGGCCAGAGCAAGTTGTATCCAGGCACATTTACATACCTCCAACGACAGAGAACTCGTTACCTTTCAAGCATCCCAGTGCACTGTGGGATTGCGGTGACTATGGTGGGGAACCACACTTGGTCTCCAGCAGCTTACGTCCATTGGCTCTAGTTCTTCCTATTTAGAGCATCCTTCTCCTTCCCTGCACTACTCCCACATCCCCACCCATGTCTTCATCTCAGCCCTGTACTCCCAGCCATTGGGAATGTTTTAAATGATAAGACAAGTCAGAGCTTCTCTCTGGGGTTGTACCTGCTCAGGCCAGTGGGACC
Organism: Lepilemur ruficaudatus; assembly: GCA_963574885.1. Lineage (NCBI taxonomy): Eukaryota > Metazoa > Chordata > Mammalia > Primates > Lepilemuridae > Lepilemur > Lepilemur ruficaudatus. Next base: position 7,247 of record CAUYRT010018181.1, on the reverse strand, counting down.
CTGACTACTGAAAGGGAGGTGATCAGGAGATTCAGGAAGAAAAGTAGATGGTGGGGCACAGGCCCCCTTCCATCCGTCCGCCCCTCCATCCCTCACAGCCCTGAGCCGGAGCCCCAAGTGGAGTGGGGGTCTTGCCCAGCTTGGCTCACCAGTGTAGGGACTCAGTGAATGAAACCTTGAACATCTTCCTTCCCCCATCCAGGGAAGTTGTTGGAACATCTCTCAGCACCAGGTCACCCGTCAGTCTCATGCCAAAGAAGCCAGAAAGTGCTTAGTTGCTGAGAGGGTCACACCCCAGATGAGTCACTTGCAGGGGAAGGGCAGAGGCAGCAGCTCCAGCCCCCTGGTGCCAATGACTCTGGGCTCCAGCCCTCAGACTCCCACTAAGCATAACAGCCTGACCCTAGACAGGTGCTGCTGTTTTTTGCTTCTGAAGGGGAAGGGGAGGCCCAGGGCCTTTTGCATAAAGCTGACTGGTTGAAGGACTGAGCCTCAGGCCTCTGGCTTCTGTATCCTTTATGGGAAGGGAACCCGGAGCCCTGCAGCTGTTTTTTCTGTTTACTGCGGGCCTGCCGCTTCCTCTCTTAGGCTTTGGTTTATGTTCTTCCTGTTCCACACTTCGGTAGCCAAAATGAAACAATGATTCCCTCACTTTTTATGGCTCTTTTATTTTATTTATTTATTTATTTTTTGAGACAGTGTCTTACTCTATTGCCTGGGCTAGAGTGCCATGGCATCAGCCTAGCTCACAGCAACCTCAAACTCCTGGGCTCAAGCAATCCTCCTGCCTCAGCGTCCTGAGTAGCTGGGACTATAAGCTCGAGCCACCATGCCTGGCTAGTTTTTCAATTTTTTTGTAGAGACGGAGTCTTGCTGTGTTGCTCAGGCTGGTCTCGTCAGACTCCTGGCTTCAAGCTATCCTCCTGCCTCAGCCTTCCAAAGTCCTAGAATGACAAGCATGAGCCACCGCACCCGGCCTCTTTTACTTTTTAAAGGGGTTCCCATCAGTGAGCCTGTCCCTCAGCCCTGGGAATGGGCAGGATATATATGCACATTCCCTGGGAAGGAGCAACTGAGGCTGGGGAGAGGGAGGCACTTGCTAGAGTCACTCAGGCTGATTAGGGCAGGTTCTGCACTTGGCATGCTCGGAGTGTGTGCCAGCCGTGTGCCAGGCACAGCACTGGGCACCCGCCCCTCAGAACAGACACCAGCTTTCTCCTTCAGGAGTTTGCAGTCCAGCGAGTGCTTCCAGCAAGGCTGTTTTCACCGGGAACTCACAGGATAACTCTAGATTCAATTCCTTCTCAGAAACCTTTACTCCTTTGCTGCTTCCTCTATTTCTCCCGGGTCATTTCCCCCAGTGAGGAGAGTGTGGGTCAGAGAAGCGACTAGAGGGAAATGAAACTCTGTCCCCCGCAGAGAGAGGAAGCTGAAGGGTGGGTGCAGGGCTGGAAGTCAAGAACTGAGGATCTGAGCTGGAATCCCCCCCACCAACTTAGGTCGAGAGATGTCTAGAATGTGTTTGGGAGATTAAAAAAAGAACCATGAAGTAAGGGAAGAGGCACTTCAGTGCAGAGAGCTAAACAGGGGCAGGACAGGAATAGAACCAGAGAACCTAAAGCTCAGTGCAGCCCTCACGCCTCCATGCTAAGGTACATGAGTGCACATCCATCATGGGTTTGGTTTGCTCCTTTTTTTTTTTGAGACAGGATCTCTCTTTGTCACCTGGCCTAGAGTGCTGTGCTCACTGCAGCCTTGAACTCCTGTGCTCAAGTGATCCTTCCACCTCAGCCTCCTGAGTAGCTGGACTGCAGGCACACACACCACCACGCCTGGCTAATTTTTAAATTTTTTGTAGAGACAGGGTCTCACCATGTTGCTCAGGCCAGCCTAGAACTCCTGGGCCCAAGCGATCCTCCCACTTCAGCTTCCCAAAGCACCCACTGGGATTCATTCTTGAGCACCAGCCACACGCCAGTCCCCGTGCAAGGTGCAGAAATGCAGTGGTGAGCAGGGCAGCCGGAGTCACACCATGAGCACAGACTCTGCCCTCAGGGACTTGCCTTGTCTCCGAGGAGATGAGACATCGAGGTCCACGGTGACGAGACCGTGTCCGAGGCAGAGCTGCAGAACACTGAGGGATCCTAATGGGGAGAGAAGCTGGGCGTGGACCGGTTGGGAAGCCCCAGTGGGGTCAGAAGCAGTGGTCACTAACTGCCCTGCCCCCGCTTGCCCACAGACTACTGCCAGGGCCCCGCCATGCTCCGGTTCAAAGGTCACTGGGCTCCCTGCAGTTCTGTTGATCAAAAAATAAAACCTTGTTTTCTCAGGTCCGATAAAGACAACTTTGAAAGTTTTCTTCTTTTCAAGGAACTTTACAGAAGCAAGAATAGAAAAATCAATGTCCCGCTCCCATCCCAGTCCCCCAAAGTGACGAAGAAATGACTGTGTTCACAGAGCAAAGATTGGTTTGCCTCAAGTAATTCGCATCCAGCCACAGACAGCCTCGGCCTTCTTGGCCCCCAGACCCCATTTCATTGACCCAGCCCTGTCCGGCTATAGTTAGGCCAAGCTGTGGAGACCTGACCTCAGGTTGATCTGGGCTGGCCCCACTGCCAGGCTGGGTGGAGTTATCTCTCTCAGCCTGAACCCAAGTCCAGGCTGCCTCTCAACCGGGCCCTGGCTGCATTTCCTCTCTGCAGCCTCCCTGGCCCCATCCCCTTCCTCAGACCCCTGGGCTCCGCCAGCCTCAGCCATCCAGCACTAACCTGGGTGTCACCCCCTTGGCCTGGCCTAGCAGGGCCTGAGGCTTGGGGGCAACTTTCCTGCTCCCGCCCTGTACACATCTCCCTGTGTCCCCCTCTCTGTCCAGTTAAGGCTGCTCCTGTTCCCTAGAGAGGCTCTGTTTCTTCCCCTGCTGTCCTAGGCCTGTGGCTAGTTCCAGTCTTACTGGGGACCTGCCACACATCTTAGGTTCCCAAAGCCTTTTCCGTACCTTCTACACCCTACTCTGGGTTTTCTTATAGCCGGCGTTTGGGAATCAGCCACCCCTGAGCTCATAATAGAAAAGAGGAAGAGGACACGCCCTGAACCAAATGAATGCTCAAGGCCTTCTAAGCTCAGCTGACCAGTCTCTCCCACATCCCCTAAGAGGTCTCATTGACCCCTTCCCATTTAGGGACCCCCTTCTGTGTACCAGGCACAGTGTTAGATCTGTATATATGTGGTCCTCACACCCTAGGAAGTAGCTATTATGCTGTTTTCCCCATTTTACAGATGAGGAAATAGAGGCTTAGCAAGGTTAATTAATCTCCTCCTGCTCACTTACTAATGAATGGCAAAAAAGAATTCAAACCCAGGTCATATTATACAATGTAGACTCTGAACTGGATTGCTTCTCTAGCCACATAAAATCATTTTCCTTTGACAAGCTGAGATAACATAAAACAAGGGTAAGGCACAATCAGAGGCCTATGGCAGAGGTGTGCCTTGGGCAGGTGGGGAGGAAGTGGGAGGGTGCGTGGTAGGCGAAGGCATTGCAGGGGGGGGAGTGTGTGTGCTGTGCGAGGGGACAGGGCACAGGGCGGCTGTGCTGAGGACTAAAGCCGTGCCCTCTGCTCCTCGCCCAGCTCCCTGGAGATGACCTGCTATGACAGTGATGATGCCAACCCTCGCAGCGTGTCCAGCCTCTCCAACCGCTCGTCCCCTCTGTCCTGGCGCTACGGTCAGTCCAGCCCGCGGCTGCAGGCTGGCGACGCACCCTCCGTGGGCGGGAGCTGCCGCTCGGAGGGGCCGCCGGCCTGGTACACGCAAGGGGAGCGGGCCCACTACTCGCACACCATGCCCATGCGCAGCCCCAGCAAGCTCAGCCACATCTCGCGCCTAGAGCTGGTCGAGTCCCTGGACTCGGACGAGGTGGACCTCAAGTCTGGCTACATGAGCGACAGTGACCTCATGGGCAAGACGATGACGGAGGATGATGACATCACTACAGGGTAAGCACAAGGGGCTCCTTGGACAGCTGAGCCAGGGGGCAGGGGAGGACAGCGGAGAGCAGTAGGAGGGGATGTCTCACAAGTGGAGTTGGAACCGCAACAGGGATTCTGTGCCGTGACAAATGGATCTGCGCAAGGCTTTGTGTACAGGTTGTGACTGCCTTGAAACTCCATGTGGTTTACTCTAGACCCGGGTGTGGTGGACGGGGCCTATGTCTGAGGAGCTGATTGGCCAATGAAGGCATCTCCCTCTCATCGGCCCATGTGGCTGGTCATTCTATGGTATGCCCCACCCTCCTCTCTGGTTTTTGGCCTTTGAAAGAATTGGCCGAAGAGCCCTGGAAAACCATTTTAGTCCCAGCTATTGTGTGCCCGGGTCCAGAGTCTGGACAACCTAATTTGCTTCCGCATTTGCAAACGTGAAATAATAATGCCACATCTATCTACCTACTAAGAAGAGAAAATGAGAGCAAGTGGGTGAGAGCACTGGTCAAACAGAAAGTGGTAGCAGGATGTCACCTCCTTTGCCAGGGGTTCCCAGCCTCCTTGTCCTCTTCCTTACCCCATGGCCCTCAGTCTCCCCGGGTTTCTTCCTCTGCAAACCTTCTACCAATAATGCAACCTCCCAAGCCCTACCCTCATCTATCAAACCCTTCTTTCCTGCCCTTTGCCCTACAGGGCTCCACATGTTCTTTTCCTTTGCTGCCTTAATTGACAGGGCTGGGCCTGTGGAGACAACCTAGACAGAGGTGACAGTCTGCAAAGCGAGGAGGGGAGAGGATGGGGAAGTGCTGGGCTTAGGAGCCCTGGCCAACTGTTCCAAACCCTGAGACCAGATTGCTGCAATGGCTCTGGAGGCTTCTCTGGGCCATCTCTGGGCTGACCACCACTTCCCACTCTTCTTTCTTGGTTTACTGGGACTCACCCCGTCCCACCCCACCCAAGGGACCACACAAGTAGCAGCTGCATCCCTTGCCCTCCTTCTCAGGGACTTAAAATCTTACTACTAGGGACTGCTTCTTCCCAGTAAAAATCTCAAACTTCAAGGGAGTGGAAAGTAGCCTCTCCTCGGAAAAGACCAAGAGCCAAGCTTCAGGCCATCCACTGTTCTCCACCCCTGGAGACAAACTTGGAGGGATCTGGTCAGGGCCTGTCCAGCTGATGAGGCTGCTCTGGAGCAAAACAGCTGACGCATGAATGGGGTTGTTTACTGCCTGCTAAGTCCCAGGGGCTAGCAGCTCTCACGCCAGACCGCCAGCCTGGAGCTGGGACAGGAGAGAAGTCACACAGTGTGCGGGCCCTGAGCTCCTTCTGTGGTCAGAGACCTGTGCCGGGCAGGAAGGACAGCCCAGGTGTCTGAGGAGCAGCGCCATACAGCCTCTGCCCAGGAAGTGTCTCTGAGCAAGTGTGGGGTCCCTGCCCTCCGAGAGGTCCCTGCTGGTCAAGGCAGAGGGAGGCGCAACCCCTGTGGGGCGAAGGGCTCAGAGAATTCCCCAAGTGTTGGGAGGCACAGGACCCCTGCCTTGGAGAAGTCCCAGTCCGAGCAATACGGCAGCACTTCTGGCACTTAACTAGCTGTATGAGGCTGGGCAGGTTAGTTAACCTTCCAGGCTTTTGTTTGTCTGTCTGCTAAGTGCAGATAATAGTAGAACTGTCTCAGGCCATCCTGAGGCTTAAATGGGTTAATATATGTAAAGAGCTTAGAACAGTTCCTGGCTCATTGTAAATGCTCACTAAATATTAGCTATTGTTTTTGTGACTATATTATTGTTGTTGTTGTTAGAGTCCCAGACTTATGGAGGGACACAACCCTTGCCCTCAGGCAGTGTGTAGTCTGACCAGAAGGCCACTCATTCGGAATCAGGTGCAAGGACAGATCTAGTAGCAGCTGGCCAGTGCCAGGGATATAGATAATAGGGTGTGGAGGTGCAGAATGCTGAGGGAGGGCAGGACAGATGTCCTTTATCCACCCTCTGGCACCCTTTCTTTATCCTCTTTTCTCTGGACAGTGTGTGTGCACAGTTAAAAAAATAATCTGAGTTCACTGAGGCTGGCAGGAATAAGAACCTGCCCTCCCTGCAGCCCCCTGCACCGTACCCCACCCCAGGGAAGCCTGGAGTTTGCATGGAGAATATAGAATAAATTGTTGGCATGACAATATCCGAAAGTAGAGCTCACAATAACTGTGATGCTAGTTTACAAGATAATTTCACATGGGTTTGGGTTTTTAATGGTCAGTCTTCAATTAGCAGTAACCCTTAACACTTTACTTTGTTAACTACCCTGCCGGGACTGTAAACACTGCCATCCTTAAGTGTCAGAGTTGAAGGGAATCAATTTTAATCCCCAGTAATTTTAATGTAAACAGTCACTCCTCGATTATGTGTTTTCATGGTTAAGTGTTGCTGTTGTTTTAATTAGAAACAGGACATCCCAGATTCCAGCAACTCTTTAAGTGAATAAGCAAACCCAAGCTGTCCTTGTTCAGCCTCCTCTTGGTCCTTCCCCAACCCCCAACTGTGGTTTCAATCCAGATTTTGTAATTTAGAAAATGTCCTATTCCTTAAAAAAATTGTTTTTCCTAGTCGTAAAATGGGTAGGGCTATTCCCTGTAGGGGCGGCCTTCCGCGCTCCCCTCCTCACCCACACGGTGACACCCGCATCCACCCATCAGCCTCGGCCCACTGCCATTCAGTTTCCTACCTCCCAGGAGCTCCCAGCACGGGGCCAGCAGAGCAGGGAAGCTGATCTTTCCCCACTGGGTGACATAATCGGCCACAAGCTGTCCGAGTGAGCGGTAAAAGATGACAGTGATTCGGACTGCTCAGTGCTCTCTGTTATCTGCAGAGGAATCATCCACTTGGGATCTTCCCAAGCCACTGTTCGGTGTCAGGTCAGCAAGTTAACCCTCCCTGCTCCATCCAAACACCAGGCCCCTTCCTGGGTTGCCATCCACAGATTGAAGAAGGCAAATTCATCAAACTGAAGTCAGTAAACTAAAATGAAGAAAGCGACTCTGATACTGCTGCCAAAATAATCACATACCTTCAAAATGGTTTATTTTTAAAAATCATGATAAAATACACATAACATAAAATTTACCATTTTACATTAACCATTTTAAAGTGTGCAGTTCAGTGGCGTTAAGTACATTCACATTGCTGTGTAACCATCATTACCATCCATGTCCAGAACTTTGCCATCTACCCAAACTGAAACTCTGTACCCAATAAACCCTTTCCTCCTCCCTCT
>CAUYRT010018179.1:0-60576 GCA_963574885.1 Lepilemur ruficaudatus | reverse complement strand
AAAAAAAAAGAAAGAAAAAAAGAAAAAAGAAAAAAGCACAATCAGAAAGGCTTCAGGTCCTACCTTTTTTTCCCCTTTTGCCTTAGGTGCAGAGAACAACTTGATCTTCTTGAAGTAGATGACTCCCAAAGATACATTCTAAACTTGATATGTCTTCCAAGCTTCAGGCTTATGTGGAAAATTTACAAACGGTGGTTTTATCATGTTGAAAAGTGTGCGAACATAAAACTCATCTCTATCTCTGTCACCCCACCCCAAGAAACACACACAAACCTGGTCTTCCCATCTGATTTCTGATCTGTTAATGACAACCCCATTGCTCATGATGTCCAAACTTAGAGCCGATTATCTCGGTGTCCTCTTCGACTCCCATCCTCATCCAAGCAGCCTCCAAATCTCCTTCCTTCCTCCTCCCTCCCTGTCCCCCTCTGCTCCCCAGCCTCCGTTCCACTCATGCCATTCTCAGTTCCGATGCGATGGGAAATGTCTGTGGCTACATCTCCACTGCAGGTGCCTTTGTCTCCAGGGACTCCACGGGCCTCCCGCCAGTCTGGCCCATTTTGGAAGCCCCCTCCTCAGCCTATCAGACAGTATTTAACATGACCAAACCTAAACTGTAAGCCAAGTTCAAGTCTCTCCTCCAGGTCCCAAGTAAATAAGATGAGGTTGGGCCCCTAGTTCAGTGTTCCTGAATGGTTCATGAAAGAAGAGAGGTTTCCGTTACGTTCTATCATAAGAGACCCCTGTGTCCAGAGCTCACAGAAGCCCTCTGGAGATGGTATCTCCACTGCAGGCCCAAATTCCCTATCCCACGTGGAAACAGCCACAGGCCCTATAATCCTGAGGTCTCTGCAGAGGCCTAGGTCTGTGATGATGTCTCTGACCCCACAAAGAAAGCCCTGCCTCACCCCAGAGCACAGACTATACCTGCCTCCCTCACCTGCTCACACACACTCAGGATGCAGCCTTTGCTTTAGAACCAGGACAACAAGGTCCAGTATGATCATGAATTATTAATACATAATGACTCAATCAACAAATGCTTGCTGATAACTGCATGATCATGTTAAAATGTTAGTTAATATAGCAATATCTACCATTCATTGGGCATTTTCTACACCCAGCAGTTTAGTCTATCCCATTAATTCTTCCAACAACAATAAGTTGGCACTATTATTCTATCTACGTTTCAATGAGCAGATTGAGAGCTTAGAGAGGGAAAATCATCTATTTCAAATTGTACAACCAGAAACTTCCCTACGCCGGAAGTTTGAAACCATAAAGCCAATAGCTGGCGGGGCCTGAATAAGGGCCCAGAGCAGCCTCACTGCCAAGCTCACCACCAAGCATCACCATCTCTAATGAAGAAAGCATCAGAGATGTCCCAGGAAAGATGGTCCTGCTGTCCCTAGATGGAGCCAGGAGAGGCTGTGGGTCCATAGCAGTCCCCTCATCCTGTCTGTGGGACGGAGGCAGTCACCAAGGCTGGAGAAGTGAAGGCTACATTTCAGGAACCTGCAACCCAGGTCAGAAGCCAATTTGCAGACCCAGATCCAAATGTGGAAGCATGAAGAGCTTCATGGCATCTGCCCATGTCACCTCGGCCAAAGCCACGGAGCTGGAGTGATGTTACCCCACAGCTGGAGTGAAATAATCATTTGGGGGAACCAAAGGCTCGGGAAGGAATGTCATGACCAGACCTTGGTGAAGTATTATCTGAAGTCAAAAAGTAGGACTACATCCCATCCCGCTGCGAGCACAGTATCCCAGCCATCAGGCTATACATGCTTCTCCACCCACCCTGCCCAAGCCCTTGAGGAGACCAGCCCTCCAACAAGGATGCCTGAGGGAGCCTCGAGGGTCCTTGCCTGGATTTCCGTGTTTCCTCTCCAGTCTCTCTTCTCTCTCCACCTCATGAACGCCTGGGTCTTTCCTGTCCCATCTTCCCCTCATGGTCCCGGTTCCATTGGAGGGGAAGGGCAGATCCTGGAGGTCCTCCAGACCCCTAGAGGGCACCAGATCCTTCCTGCTCACCGCAGTAGGTATCTACAATATGATACATGGCAAGTTAAACAAAACAAGAATTAAAAGATAGTAGCACTCATTTATTGAACACCTACTGGGTACCAGCACTATGCTAAGGGCTTTACTATGCATTAGCCCTTAGTGCACAACAACCACGTGAAGTAGGCACTGCTATGACTCAGTTTTATAGACAAGGGATCAGCAGGGGAGAGAGGCTGAAGAAATTGCCAAGGTCATGCAATGAGTAAATGGTAGAGCTGGGATTTGGGCCTAGATTCATCTGACACCAGAGCAGGAAATTCTTCACTGCTAAGCTGTTACCTCTCAGGGTGGCATAGTGGTTACTGGGGCATCTCACAAACCATGTCTCATTTGACTCTAGTGTGGTAGCCTCAGTAGCAGAATGAGACAATGCACTTTGGTGAAAATATTAGAATGTTCAAAAGGATTGTGGTCCCAATCAATTGAGCAGGAAAGGGCTTAGAAAGCGTCGAGGGCAACACGGGAAGCACAGGATGAGTAGGTAGATGGGTGGATGGAAGGGCTTGGCTGGGGGAGGAAATGACAGCTGGACTAAATGGGCACATATGGCTGGGACAGAGAAAGGGAGAGATTGGGTCAGACTGAACTAAGGGATCTTTCTCATAGTTCCTGTAGAGCCTGAGCCCGAAGATGGCATAAAGGAATCTGTGGAGGCGATTGGGTGGGGGTGGCAAGGGGCACAGTGGCAGGGTAAATGGAGAGGCCACTGCCAATTCCAGAGTCAGAGGAGGCTCTCAGTTTATAATCTGGAATGGGGTGATGAGAACGGGGTACTAAGAACTGTCACTTGGACCCCAACACCTGTGCTGTGGAGACCCCGGGAAGCAGGAGAAGATCCCTGCAGGTAGGTGGTCAGGAGAGGATGGTGGCAGCTCAGGGAGACAGACACCAGCAGCCAAAGCAATCACAGGCCCGTGAGGCAGTGCAGTCCTGAGTGAGAGCTGCCGAGCTACACTTTGTACAGCTAGACTCATGGGATATGCGTTTTTACGTCTGCAGAAAGGGCATAATAATAGCACCCACCTCCTAGATTGCTGAGAGCCTAGAACAGTGCCTGATGCATTGTAGGTGCTCAGTAAATGTTAGCTATTATTGTTTGAGAGCAGTCCAGGAGACACAATACTTGGAGGGAATAGTTGGAAATGAAATCCCAGGAAAAGAGTGGGTAGTTTGGGGCATGGCTGTCAATGTGACTATTATGCTCACGGGGGTGCTAAACACAGAAGACATCCGAGTAACACATACATAGGATCTGCTTCCCCGCCAGCTCTCTCACCAACCCCTCAGTCCCCATGGCCTCTGATTCCAGGGCTGGGTCCAGAGAAGACACTAGTTTGTATAGAGCTCATGGTTGATTCACCTGCATCAAACCGTTGTTGAGACAGCCTCTTCTGGGACTCTTGGCATGGAACCGTTTGTAAAAGCCCCGTATACTCACCATGCTTTGCATTCAGTGCAAAGCTATGTACAGTAGGACAAAGCTGCTTGGTTTCGCTCACAGTGGTCTTTCGGCAGGGAGATTCCTCTCCATGCTTCCCCATTGCAACAGTTAGTCTCCCTGCACCTGCTGAAATCTCCTTTCAGCTGAGATGCTACTCACTTTCCAAGGCCCAGCTTATGTCGGGATAAGTCATTCCCTGCTCCCAGAATTCCTTATTTACACACTACGGTTGGTCATTATCTCATTCGTATTCTGCAGTAGTTCACACATCTCTGCTTCCCTCATTCGTGGCGTTAGTTCTTTGAGAGAACGTGCACGTGCACATGTGTTTCTCATTGATTCCCTCCGGGGTCATGCAATGCTTAGTACAACTACAATGAAGTCCCATGAAGTAAGCAATCTTATCATCCCCATTTTGCAGATGAGGATACTGAGGCTTAGGAAAGGTAAGTGCCTTGTTTAAAGCCACACAGCCAGTGGGTGAAGGAGCCATGATCTGGGCATTCCAGGGTCCCAGCCATCACCACTGCTCTCTACTGAGTCTCATGCTAGGAACGTCAATATTTCATGGATCAAGGATGGTGAGCTTCACAGACTTTGTTCTGAGTATGATCCACAATACTTATTCCTGTCATTTGGGGATGATAGGTCATTTTCTCTTCTGAAAAGGCTGTGTGCCCAAGAGACTGCCAACACCAGCATCTTCTAGAATTGCTTAAAAAAATTGCCAGAAGATTGAAAAGAAAGCATCCTATAGCGACGATGCTGCTTTATTCTTGGCACAGACAGGCCTCCATGGGACTGCTAGATAAGTGAGTAATATCTCAAGTTATAAGCCCTTCAGTTTGAAAGATTTTGAATAAAACTACTATGACCAGCATTTGGAAGGTGTTTCTTCTACTTTTCCCCAGTTAACACTGCAGTCCCTCTAACTGAGCAATTTATCCTGGAGCGTTATAAAATATAGGGTCTATTCATGTCTTTGAAAATGTTCTAGTAACTTCTTTTCCCTTTTCTGTTAAAGTCATTGAATTGAATCATGGTCTCAATGAAACTCTTTTAAAATCCATTAATGAAAATGTTAGTATCTTAACAGAGTAGTATGATACCCACCTAGATTTAAATATTTATTGGGCAAACAGGAGAAGTGATTCAACTCCCTTATGAAAATCAATCAAAACTGCCCCAAAGCCTTGTCTTGTAAATAGTGTCACATACCAGCCACACTCACCATCTCATCTGCTTTTTTGGCACTAAATCCAGTCAGCTGAGACCAAGCTACCGTGTAAGGAACAGATTAAACTAACATCCATCAAGGTGAAAGATAATTATTGCTTGTGTCAGACGACACCTGTTTTTGCAGCATTCCTCAACTTAGTTAAACTGGAGACAGGCTAAACTTTCCACTGAATTTTCCATCTGACAGTTGCTCCGGGCAGTATGTCTGCAGAACACTCTTGCTATGTTTACATTTTTGAGGCAGATTAAACATGTCATCTGTGAAATATAACCTGAAAATCTCAAACTGTAATATATTCACAAGTATAAATATAGGGGCTGAATGGGAGTCAGATTGTAGGAAAAGGCAAACCTGTAGCTGCTTCTCAAGCCGAAATCTTTCATCGGACATCTTTGCCGATGTTAAACAGGCAGATCGTCCACAGATACTCTTCATACTTCAAATCGCGGTGTTGTTGGTCACTCTGCACTTTGCAGTTTTAGGACTATTCGGCATCTCTTAACAGCTTGTGGTATTTTCCTACCAATGGAGAGCCAGAAGTCAGGTGTCATTTGGAACATGTGAGCCCGGGTCTCCTTTTCACAGTCCCGACTCCATGACTGTGATGACATTTTTTTACCTGAGAAAGGAATCTCTGACCTGGGGCAAAAATCTGAAATGAAGTGGTTTTTTTTTTAGATTGAAAAGTGACCCTGGTGTGGCTACTGCAGAAGTACTAATGTCACTGCCAAGTACACTGCCTAGGTTGTCCCTTGATGGAAAACAGGAGAACAAAAAGTAGAGGAACGGTCCCGGTGCACTTTCAGATGTTTCATCTGGGGCACATTTTTGTACGTGTCCAAGAGACAAAAGGAGAAAAAAGGAAAACATGTCGGCTCCCCTCTCTGGGGGAATGTTACGGACCCTACAGCTTTTCTGGGTGTTAATCTTACTCTTCACATCTGTGTTGACTTCAGTAACTTTTTAAACATACTCTAAACACAGGCTCCAGCCCAGCTGAAGGTGAAGGGGAAGCTTCCTTTTATTATAGGTGTAGACATTAAAAGGCATTTAAGACACTTAATCCTTGGGATTATAATAATGGTGCATTTTTAAAAATCCTTTAGTCCTCTTCAACTTCTCATGCTCCACTTTCACTCAAGTTCCCAACTTTCTGATGGTACCTGAACTTCGTCCCCACTTTTTCTCCCAAGCTCCAAGCCACCCCTTGGTTCAGCTCTTGGTAATCTGGACTGGTGCACTAGCTCTGTTCTTTCTCCTCAATCCAGTCTGTCCCCAATCCCAGTCTGTCTTCTCTGCACTAAAAGTCATTTGTCCCAAACACAAATTAGGTCACTTCCTCTGTTAAAAACGGCTAAGCCCTGGATGACAGGTAGCTGCATCGCTCATTCCTCATCAAGGCCTTTTGTAATCTTGCCTTCACCTTTTTAATTAGCTGTTACAATTAGGATGCTTTGGGCTGCAAGTAACAAAAACTGTGACTCAAATAATAAGAAAATACATGATCTGACAATACAGGAAGTCCACTGATAGGGAAGACTTCCGGATGCTCATTTCAAGGACTCAGTGGTATGAGTCTCTTTCAAGAGCCAGGTTCTCCGCCACTCTCTGTTCTGCTCTCTTTGTGTGCTGATTTCTCCCTCAAGCTGGGTACAAGATGGTCAGAGGGGTTCCACGCAGCACAGCCAGACCTAACAATGTCCAGATGAAGAGGAGAGGAGGAAACATTCCTCAGAGTCTTCCTCCCCTGCAGATGTCCCTTCCCGTCTCATTGGCCAGGACTGGTGAGGGGCTGGCATCACTCACAAGCCAATCAGTCTCCTCCTGCCCCAGAGTGGGGAGTGGCATCTGCTTTCTCTGAGGCATGTGTACTCCTGGCATAAGAGGAGTGACCTGGGAAAAACAGGAATTTTGTTAAGAAGGCAGAAGGGCAACTGACTCTGGATAAGCAACCAGCAGTGTCCATCACAACATCTGCTGGCACATGGAGAAGTTTGCTCTTTCCCCACGCACTGTGTTCTGCCACACCTATCATGGCTTTTGTATTGGTTCTCAAGAATGTCTGCTTCCCCATATTTTTCCTAGAAGACTGTTCTCCAACCTTTATGGCTGTATTAGTTTCTTACTGCTGCTGTAACAAAGTATCACACACTTAGTGGCTTACACAGCCCAAATTTATTGTCTTACAGCTCTGAAGTGCAGAAGTGCAAGATGGGTCTCACAGGACTAAAATCAGGACATTGGTAGAACTGTGTTCCTTCTGGACACTCTAGGGGAGAATCTGTTCCTTTCCTTTTTCAGTTTCTAGAGGCCTCTTGCATTCCTTGGCTCATGGCCACATCATCTGACCACTGCTCCCTTGTCCCATATTCTCTCTGATCCTCCTGTCTCTCTTATAAAAGGACCTTTGTGATTACATTGGGTCCACCCTGGTAACCAGGGTAATTCCCCATTTTAAGACCCTTCATTTCAGCATGTCTGCAAAGTCTCTTTTGCCATATAAGGAAATATATTCATAGGTTCTAGGGATTAGACATAGATGTCTTGGGGTGGGGGAATTATTTTACCTACCACAATGACCTAGCACAATGCTGCTACCTTCTCTCTGGTATCTTCCTTGATTCAGTTCCATAAATATCATTCTAGGACAAATACAAAGAAGAGATTGGGAGGGAAGGACATTTGCCAACCTTGGGGCACTGCTCTCAGCACCATCTCTCTTGGCTGTCCAGGGAAGGCTGGATGGTGACATCTGTTGCCACCACCTCTCCCTGACCCGCTGTCTGGGCATGTTCTCTCACCTCCCTTTCCCTGCCTTTTGACCTGACATTGAACTTCCTTCAGGTCTGACTCAAAGAGACTTTATACCCAACCCACTGTGGTTTGTGGAGGCGTTCACTAAAGGAAACGAAGAGGAAATTCTACCCACAGGACAAAGTGTTGTCTTTATCTGCCCCTAGGTTACAGCAATTTTTCTAGAGTGAGCCATTTTTTTTTTCTGACCATATGCTGTCCTGGCCAGCCTGGGTTCTCGTCCATGGACAAAAGAGGCTCAGGTCATGCCAGAATGTGGCTCTGTCTCTGTGTCTGTCTCTCCCTAAATGTTTACCATGCACCTCCGAGAGGCATGGTGGCGGGCACCATTGCTGTGACGCACACGGTTCCCCAGGCACAAACCTTGAGACGTGGCGGATTCTTTTCAAGTTTGTTCACAGTATTCCCTGGAAAAACCAGGGGACAGTGGGGAATGGGGCAGCCCTGGAAGAAAGCCACCCAAGGGTGCACTACCAAGCACTGTCCCACAAAGGGTAACTTTGGTTCAATCCCCCAGGTGAGTGCTGAGACATGTAGGTCACACCTAGATTGTCCTAATCAGGGGAAATTGCCATTGGTTAAAGGCTTCCCCTAAAGAGACATAAATTCCCAGAGAAGGGGATTCTGACAGCCTGAAGGGAGCCCTCCATTAAAAAAGGTGTAGGTGCTGTTGGGGTGAAAGGCCACTGGGAGCCAGGATGCTCAGAGATGTTGCAGTGATCCGAGCAAGCCTGGGCAGAGCACTGACTTCCTTTGCCACCCTGCAGAAGGCCCTGCGTTCAGGGATTTCCCTTTTCTTAAGTGGCCTAATCATCCCACCTTAGCCGATCACTATTCGTCTCACTGTTAGCCATTGCTCTGCAAGATGCCGGGCCTCTGCAGAAAGCTGATCTTCCAAGTTCAGACACCCTCTGTAGGCGTCAGGTCATGCTGTGCTTCTTCTTGGGTTGTCTAGGCTTCAGAATGCTTTTAGAACTTGAAAATTTCTTGTTGACTTCCTAGTTACCACCTTCCACTAAAAACCATTTAATTGCCAGAGGATGATGGATGTATCTGCTTCTGAAGGAGGCCAGGGCTCCTGCCTTCTGTCTATTGCTATGAGCAGGCAGCTGGACTGCCCTCCTGAGCACCCAGACAGTGAGGAGCCTATTTTGTTCTTACCTGATCACCTTGTCTCTCTGGAGGTTCTCTCCTCTCCCCTATCCTTGGAGTTCCACCCGACTCTTGATCCTGCTCACTTGGTCTATACTTCCCTACCATTCAGCAGAGGCTGGTTCTGCATTCAAGGCAGAGTGTTTCACCCGAAGCTTCTAGCTCTCTTTCCCTGAGGCTCTGTAGTCATTAGGTGCCACAATCACTCCCTTGGGTGCTAACAAATGGTGCTGCTCATTCAAGTACTTCAAATGAAAGACTTTCCAAAAACATATTCTCACTTAAAAAATGCAATAGTGGGCTGGGTGCAGTGGCCCATGCCTGTAATCTCAGCTCTTTGGGAGGCCAAGGTTGGAGGATCTCTCGAGGCCAGGAGTTTGAGACCAGCCTGAGCAAGATAATGAGACCCCATCTCTACAAAAAATAGAAAAATTAGCTGGGCTTGGTGGTGCACACCTGTAGTCCCAGCTACTCAGGAGGCTGAGGCAAGAGGATCGCTTGAGCCCAGGAGTTTGAGGTTGCAGTGAGCTATGATGATGCCACTGTGCTCTAGGTGGGGCAACAGAGCAGGATCCTATCTCAACAACAACAACAGCAACAAAAATTCCAAATACAATAGCTACTTTAGTCTGCTTAAACTGATACATAAGTAATAATAATAATGATAACAGCTAATACTTGAGTACTGTGTCATATACTTTACATGCACTATTTCAATTAATTGTTCATCTCCCAACAATCCTACAAAGTGGGAACTGTCATTATCACTATTTTACTGGTGGGGAAAAGAGGTTCAGAGAGGTTAAGTAATGCTATAGAGTTTGCAGAGCTGAGACTTGAACCCAGGTCTGAGTCCATAAAACCCACCCTCTGCCTTATCATCCTATATTACCTCCACCTCTCAGCGAGAGAAGAAGGGTCTCCTACTCAGAGTTGAGGGCACTGGGTAGGGAGTGATGGATCTGGCAAATGAGAGTGTTTTTCCAGAACTTTGGATTCCAATGGTGTTTAGTCACCCCATTTATTAGATTCCTTACCCAAGAATTAAGTAGAAAATGGGCTCTTTTTCCCAAATCCTTTTCAGATGTGTTGGCCAGCCAAGCAGGCTTCATCACCCCAAAGTGAGTCACTATGCAAACCAGATTCATTTCTACTGTGCTTTTCTGGGAGAGGGGCTTAGATCCTCCACATTGGCTCTTTTTTGAAACAGCTTTTCTGGAAGCCCCACCCAGTAACTGCTGCTTTTGTTTTGTTGGCCAGACTGTGTCAAATAACTACTCAACCTTAGCTAGCTGCAAGGCATGCTGAGAAAGTTTGTATTTTGGTGGGTTTTTTTTAAGGCTTGGCTTTCTCTATCTTGTCCCTCCTCTATTCAGCAGTTTATGAAAAGCATAATACATCACAATCAAGTAAGGTTTATACTGAGGTTACAAGGATGGTTTAATTTTAGGAAATCTAGCAATGTAATTCACTATATTAACAAATTAAAGGAAAATGACCATAGGATCCTAGATTGAGAAAAGCATTTAACAAAATTAACACTTTCTCCCATAGTTAGAAACAATAAAATATTTAGGAATGAATTTATCCAAGGAGGTATAAGAACTTATACACAGTAAACTACAAAACATTTCTGAAAGAAGTTGGGGAAGATCTAAATAATTGGAAAGACATCCTGTGTTCATGGATTAGACAACTTAATATTGTTAAGATGGCAATACCACCCAAAGAGAACTACAGATTCAATGCAATTGTTATCAAAATCTCAGTGTCGTTTTTTGCAGAAATGGGTAAGCAGATCCTAAAATTAACATGAAATTGCTAGGGACTCTGAACAGTGAAAGCAATTTTGAAAATGAATAAAATTGGAGGACTTATACTTCCCAATTTCAAAACTTACTACAAGGCCAGATGTGATGGCTCACGTCTGTAATCATAGCATTCTGGAAGGCTGAGGCAGGCAGATCGTTTGAGCTCAGGAGTTTGAGACCAGCCTGAGCAAGAGCGAGACCCCGTCTCTACTAAAAAAATAGGAAGAAGTTAGCTGGACAACTAAAAATGTATAGAAAACATTAGCCGGGCATGGTAGCACATGCCTGTAGTCCCAGCTACTTGGGGGGGCTGAGGCAGGAGGATCGCCTGAGCTCAGGAGTTTGAGGTTGCTGTGAGCTAGGCTGACACCACGGCACTGTAGCCTGGGCAACAGAGTGAGACTGTCTTAAAAAAACAAAACAAAAGACAGAAAAAAAAAAAAAAACTTACTACAAAGCTATAGGAATCAAAATAGTGTGGTCCTGGCATAAGGATAGAAATATAGATCAATGGAGGAACATTGAGAGTTACCTTAGGTAGCTTGGGCTGCCATGACAAAATACTATAGATTGGGTGGCTTAAACAGCAGAAATTTATTTCTCACAGTTCTGGAGGCTGGAAATCCATAATGAGAGTCCAGAAATAAACCCAACATCTATGGTCAACTTATTTTTGACAAAGGAGAAAAGACCCTGGGAAAGAATGGTCTCTTTGACAAATAATGCTGGGACAACTGGATATCTACATGCAAAATAATAAAGTTGGACCCTTACCCCACACCATATACAAAAATTAACTTAATATGAATAAATGACCTAAATATAAAAAGAAAAGGTATAAATCTCTTAGAAGAAAACATAGGTAAATCTTCATGACCTAGATGTGGTAATGGTTTCTTAAATATGACACCAAAAACACAAATAGCAAAAAAAAAAAAAAAAAAAGATAAATTATACTTTATTAAAAATTTTCATATGTCAGAGAAGAGTACCAACAAAGTGAAAATACAACCCACAGAATGGTTTGCACAGAAAATATGTGCAAATCATATATCTAACAAGGGTCCAGTATCCAGAATATATAAGTAACTCTTGCAACTGAACAACAAAAAGACAAACAACTTGAAAAATGGGCAAAGCACTTGAATAGACACTTCTACAAAGAAGGTACACAAATGGCCAATAAGTATATATAAATGCTACTCAACATCATTAGTCATTAAGGAAATTCAAATCAAAACCACAAGA
The DNA here is from genome assembly GCA_963574885.1 of Lepilemur ruficaudatus. Classification (NCBI taxonomy): domain Eukaryota; kingdom Metazoa; phylum Chordata; class Mammalia; order Primates; family Lepilemuridae; genus Lepilemur; species Lepilemur ruficaudatus. The sequence goes on along the minus strand of CAUYRT010018179.1, from coordinate 48,803 downwards.
TACCACTTCAAATCCACTAAGATAACTGCCATTAAAAAAAAAGCAAGCAAGTTTTGGCAAGTATATGGAGAAATTTTGGGAGTATTTTTTACATTGGTAGTGGGAAAATAAAATGGTGTAGATTCTGTGGAAAACAGTTTGGCAGTTCTTCAATAAGTTAAACATAGAATTGGCATATGACTCAACAATTACATTCCTGAAAGAACTGAAAACAGGTGTTCAAACAAAAGTTTGTACACTAAGATTCATGTATTTATTCATTTATTTTGAGATAGAATCTCACTCTGTTGCCCAGGCTAGAGTGCCATGGCGTCAGCCTAGCTCACAGCAACCTCAAACTCCTAGGCTCAAGTGATCCTTCTGCCTCAGCCTCCCGAGTAGCTGGGACTACAGGCATATGCCACCATGCCTGGCTAATTTTTTCTATATGTTTTTAGTCAGCCAATTAATTTCTTTCTATTTTTAGTAGAGACGGGGACTCGCTCTTGCTCAGGCTGGTTTTGAACTCCTGACCTTGAGCGATCTACCCGCGTCGGCCTCCCAGAGTGCTAGGATTACAGGCATGAGCCACCACGCCCAGCCTACATAGGAAGTTTTGATTCCATTTATTCTTGGTATTAATATATATGTGGCACAGAATTCTGTAATTGATTCTACAGATGAAATGACCCCAATCTCATTCCTCCTCAAGAAATGCTAAAAAATATTATTCCATGCATCTTTACATTGTTGACTTTATGCAAGAATACTCTTGTGAAAAACCTCTGTTGAGCCTCTGCAACTTAAGCCCACATTTCTCAGAGTACAGATCATCAGGATCAAACCCTCTTCTCCAGCTTCATCTCTATGTCCCCATCACACTGAATTTCCCACCTCACTCCAAGTAAGCGTGGTCTGTCATATCTTCAGGCATTTGCATTTACTCTTGTGAAATGTTCTCTCCTTACCCCATTCATCAACAGAGTCCTACTTGGCAGATTTTGCTTATGCTGTCCACCTTCATGATGACTTCCCGACTTCCCCAGACAGGGTTGACCTTTCTTTTCTTTGTGCATTTTGCTTTTCTGTAAACTGTATTTTACTTTTCCGATAGATGGAAAGTAATGGGCTGGGAGCTTTTTGAGAATAGGCACTCTGGCTAACTCATCTTCATGGACCCAAAGCCTGGCTCTTCGCCCAGCACTTGGTTGCTCATTGAGCATTTGTTTAATGGAAAGGCAGTGAACCACTGGGATGGGGCTATCTGCAAAAAGTCATAGCAGCACTCAGGAAAGACTAACTAGGCCTTGAATTCCCCAGGCATAGGGAAAGAGTTTTCTTGGCAGAGAAAACAAGTGCAAATGCCTGAAGATATGACGGACCACACTTACTTGGAGTGAGGTGGGAAATTCAGTGTGATGGGGACATAGAGATGAAGCTGGAGAAGAGGGTTTGATCCTGATGATCTGTACTCTGAGAAATGTGGGCTTAAGTTGCAGAGGCTCAACAGAGGTTTTTAAGCAAGAGTATAACATCATAATACTTGTTTTTCAAACAAACACTAGAACCCTGATGGAAACTATGGACTTCGGGTGATAACGATATTTCAATGTTGGTTCATCAGTTTTATTAATAACAAATGTACCACTGTGGAGGGGATGCTGGTAATGAGAGAGGAGTGGAGATGGGGAGTATATGGGAAACCTCTGTACTTTCCTCCCAATTTTGCTGACCCTAAAATGCTCAAAAGAATAAGATCTATTAAAAAAATAAAAGTAACTCCAGTAGTAGTGGGCTTCCAATGAGTGGTCTTGGTAAGATCATTTTTTTTTGTGCAATCCAGACATGGGAAGGGCGAAATTTTGTCATTGGGCATTGTAACTGTCAATTGTCACAACCCTACAAATCACACTGGCTCTAGGCATGTTCTTCTGACCAGAAACCAGAAGTGAAAAGAAAGACCTTAGCGGGGTATCAGAAGTTTGAGCCTAGAAAAATAGATCTCATGTTTTTCAACAGGAAGTATTAAACCGGACAAACAGAGGGCCAAAAGGACAAAGTTATGTGCAGAAGCCACCTGGCCAGGAGACAACAGAGAACTGGACAGGATGGAAGAAGGGCAAGAGTGTCCGTGAAGTTGGGAGGTTCTGCAAGTGGCCAGAAGCAGTTTCCTTTAGGATTACAGAATGTGGTTGTTTAGGGAAGGTCTTTGTTGCTTCTAGGGAAATTCTTGAAAAAACAGTGTGTGATAGAACAAATTAGAAGAAATAATCTTTGACCTTAACCCTTTTTCTACCATGTCCCAAATGTGTTCTTTGGGTGAGTTTCTTAATTTCTCTAGTCCTCAATCTCCTCCTCTGTGAAATGAGGATAATGACATCTCACCTGCAGGAGTATTGTAAGAATTAGGAATAATATATGTATGAACATTTAGCAAAATACTTGGAAATAATCTAGGAATTACTATTATTCTTAGCCTAAAAAACTAGATTTTTCGAAGGGAGGAAGCTGTATCGAAATCTCTTGTTTGTACGGTTGGCATATTGTTTGCTTAGGAAAGGCTACTCCTTTGTCAATCTGAGCCTCCTAGAGTGGGTGGATCATGGTTCTCATACTACATCTTATGTGTAGCATAAGATGCTACTGCCCATGGCTCTGTTTCCCATATGCGTTGCCCGGTATGAGGAGGCCCTCACACATGGCGTGTCTGTGGGAGGCCTGGCCTGTGGTTTTGTGTATGCCCAGTGTCTGTTCAGGCTGCTCCTGTTTGTGGCTTGGCCTCTCTGCTTCCCACTCTGCCTGTGAGGAGCCACGCTGTCTGTTCCACGAGCCAAGGCTGTCTGCTACTGCTGGTTCCTGGGAATCAGCCACTTCCCTATTTGGGGGAAGCACATCATCACAGCATGGATAACTGCCACTGGGAAACTCACCCGTGCCTAAAATAAGGCAGTAGTTCTCAAGGCAGGAATAAGAGAAAGCAAATTATGAGCTGAATGTACTCTAGTGAGTCTACTGAGCATTTCTTCCCAGCTCAGCCATGGTGGATACCCACAGGAGGGCAGAGAGAGCACGAGAACCTCAGATCACCATGTAGTTCTCCAGAGAGGCAGTTTTGGCCAGCACTCTTGCCATAGGGGAACAATCTGCCCATATAATTGAGTTTAGATGAAAGTTGGGGACAACTTTATTTTTAACCACAGGAAACAAAAATCCCCCTGAGGGAGGAAACTGTCTTTGTTTAAGAAAATAACTCAATAAGACTCTCCAGGCAGAAGATAAGATCCTGGGAGCATGAGTTAGCAAACTTCAAGGGAACAAATGTGACAACTAAATTGATTATCATTGTAAGGGAATAAGAAGTGAGAAAAGAGGTTGGAAAAGAGAAGGGGTGGCGATTGCAGAGCAACTGGGAGAAACAACAGGGCATGGTGGTAGGAGACGTTAAGCATAAGAAACATCCAATATTCAATTTAACGTTTGGGTCATAGCATTTGGTCTATGTTGGTGAATGTTCTATGCGTACTTCAGAGGGATGTATATTCTGCACTTGTTCAGTGCTCTACAAATATTAATTAGGCCAAGTTGTTTAATAATGTTTCAGTCAATACCTTTACTGCCAATATGTCTGCTTGTTCTGATAATTACCGAGAGAGGAGTGTTAGAGTCTCTAAACATAATTGTGGGTTTATCTATTTTGCCCTTTAATTCTGTCAACTTCTTCATCTTGTATTTTGAAGTCACATTACTAGGTGCATGTACAGTTAAGATTGTTAATGTTCCCTCATTAGTTATTGTAAAATGTCCCTCCTTATCTCAGGTAATTCTGTTTATCTCTGGTAATTATCTCTGTTAATTTACTTCAAAAGTCTTGAAGTGTCCTTTATCTGAAATTAACATGCTTAGTGTTTGCGTGATCTAACTTTTTTATCCTTTTTCTTTCAACTTGTCTGTGCATTTTTATTTAATGTGTATTTCTTGTAATCAGCACACAGTTGGGTCTGATAAACTCTTTTAATTGGAGGGTTTAGTCTGCTTATAGTTAATGTAATTATTGATATCTTTGAGTTCAAGTCTGTAATCTTGCTATTTGTTTCCTACTTGTCACCCGTCTTCTTTGATTCTTTGTTTCTAATTTTCTGCCTTCTTTGGGGCTAACTTAAAAAAACTTAGTGTTCCATTCTATTTCTTATATTGAATTTTTAGCTATTTTTTGTTTTCCTGTTTTAATGGTTATTCTAGAGACTACAGTATGCATCTTCATCTTAATCAAGGTCTACTTTAAATTAATATCCTACCACTTAGCATATACAGTAATGTGAGAAACTTGCAACAGAACTTGATTTCATTTACCTCCTCCCATCTTTTGTGCAATTATTTTCATCTATTTTTCTTCTACAGATGTTGTAAACCATACAGTAAATTATTATCTTTGCTTTAAATGACCAATTGTCTTTTAAGGGATTTAAGAAAATTAAGAAAAATAGTCTTTTATATTTACTCACAAATTTGCCATTTCCAGTGCTTTCCATTCTGTCATATAGATTCATATTTCTATTTCATGTATTTCCCTTTATCCCAAAGAATTCCTTTAGCATACCTCACAGTGCAGTTCTGCTGGTGATACATTTTCTCAGCTTTCCTTTTTCTGAAATGTCTTGATTTTACCTTAATTTTTGAAGGAGATTTTCTTGAGATATACAATTTTAGATTGAAAGGTTTTGAATTTTTTTCAGCTCTTTAAAAATAGTGTCCCATTGTTATTTTCCCACTGAAATCCATTGTTTTCATTGAGTAGTCTGTTCTCATTCATATGGATGTCCCCCTTTATGTGACAATCCTTTTTCTCTGGCTGCTTTTCAGATATTATCATTGCCTTTGGTTTTAAACAGTTTTACTAAGATGTGCTTAGGTGTGTTTTTTCTTATTTTTATTCTGCCTGGGGTTCCCTTGGTGTCTGGATTTGTGGGTTGATGTTTTTAATCAATAAGAAAAAATTTTGGCCAATATTTCTTCGAACATTTTTTTTCTTTGCAGTCCTTTCTTTTCTTTTCTTTCTTTCTTTCTTTCTTTTTTTTTTTTTTTGAGACAGAGTCTCACTATGTTGCCTGTGCTAGAGTGCTGAGGCATCAACCTAGCTCTGCACCACCACACCCAGCTAAATTTTTCTATTTTTAGTAGAGATGGGGTCTTACTCTTGCTCAGGCTGGTCCTGAACTCCTGAGCTCAAGCGATCCTCCCACCTCAGCCTCCCAGAGTGCTAGGATTATAGGCGTGAGCCACTGCACACAGCCATACCCAGTCCTTTCTTTTCTCACTTTTTGGGATTCCAATTACCTATATGTTAGGCAAGTTGATACTTTCCCATGAGTCATCATGACCCTATTCTTTCTTTTTCAACCTTTCTTCTCCCTTTTATTCACTTTGTTTAATTTCTATCAACCTGTCATCAAGTTTATAAGTCCTTTTTTTCTGTGTTGGCAAACTTGCTGTGAATCTTAAAAGAATTTTTTTACTTCAAATGTATTTTTCAGTTTTGGGAGTTCCATTTGATTCTTCTTTAAAGTTTCCATGTCTGTCCTGAAATTCCTCATTTCTTCACAGCTGTATTCCTCTTTTCCTATTAATTCTGCATCATTCATCAGTTATTTTAAAGTTACTGTCTACTAATTCCAACATTTGATCACCTTTGGATCTGTTTCTATTGACTGATTTTATTTCTCTTCATGTCTTAATCACATTTCCCTACCTTTTCATACATCTAGTAAATTTTCATTGACAGTGATAAATCATAGAGATTCTGGGTTCTGTTTTCTTTCTCTAAAGGGTAGTGAATTTAGTTCCAGCAGGTAAATCACCTTGATCCTGTGAAGGCATGGTTTATGCTTTGTTAGAGTAGGTTTATTTGGAGTTTGCCCTTAGGTCTAGAGCAAGGATTAGAGTTATTCCTAAGTGTGGCCCTTCTGGGTTTTAATGGAACGCTTCATGTGTTTACCAACTTTCTGCAACTTGCTGGGACCTGAACTTCAAACTCGGGATCCCCAGCTCTGGGTAGCTGCTTAGTTTTTTCCAGTCTCTCAGTTGTTGCTTTCTACTGGTGCATATAGTCTCCCCAACACATGCACAGCTCAGGGATTAGCCAGGGATTTGAAGAGAATTTATATGGAAAATTTGAAGCTCCCCTTCCATGACTCAATTTTTCTGGAATTTCTCCCTTCAATTTCCAGCTATTAGGACATCCCTGAATTCCAAACTCTGACTCTTTGGCCTGATAAAATTGATGTTTCCTGCTTGTGCTCTATCTGTCGTGCTCTCAGGTGACAATTTATATGAAAGTAGATTTTATCCATTTCAGTCCCATTCTTCAAGTGTCTATCTCCTCCAGTTTCTGCTGGTTTTTGATTGCTCTCTAGTGACTTCTGTTATTTTATTTTGTCCAGTGTTTATAATTATTGATAGGAAGGTTAATCCAATATAAGCTACTCCATCATTAATGGAAGCCAGAAGTTCCTGAGTGAGTCTTTAAAAATCCAACTATATTTCCTAGAATGGCTCCCATCTTTCTGGTTTGAGTTCCCTCAGAAGCAGGATCTGAGATAAGGATTTTTAGTGCAAATAGTTTATTTGGGCAGTGATCCCAGGGAACACCTGCAAGGACATGGAGAAGTGAGACCTGGAAGCCAACATAAGTTGGGGGAAGTTATGAGTTACAACGGGAGCTCAACCCTGCCGAGGAGCTCTGCGAGAGAGCGAGGCCGTGTCTCAGAGTTATTCCAACCAAGGTACAGGGTAAGGTGTTTATCCACCAACTCCCTGTGCTTATCCAGCAGTGCTTGTGGTATTTATCCACAAATGCCTCTCCGGAGAGTGGCTTCCAGGTGCATCAATCCCCAGGACTTTTGGCTTGCTTTGCATGCGGTCCTCAGGCAGACAGTCGCAGGTGTTTGCAGTAAGAAAACTTTGGTGTTTAGATGTGAATACTGAGAAGATACAAGTAGGGCATCTATGTGTCTACTACTTCATTCTGCTAAGAAAAAAAATCACACTCCCTATTCTGCCTTAAAAAGCATTGCCGAGTTGGGCTGGTGCACACCTGTAGTCTCAGCTACTTGGGAGGCTGAGGTGGGAGGATCACTTGAGGCCGGGCGTTTGAGACCAGCCTGGGCAACCTAGTGAGAGCCCATCTAAAATAAATAAATAAATAAATAACAATAGCATTGCATTTCTACTTGATCCTTCATCATTATCCCCTCACCCACAAGGACTCAGGCGCAAGCTTTTGTGTTTGTTTTTTGAACGCGTAAGCTTATTTCCTCTTTAGCACCTCTGTACTTGCTGTCTCTCTACCTTGAATGCTCTTCACATGTTGGCTTCCTTTGTACATTCAAATTTCTGTTTACATGTTGCCTTTTCAGAGATGTCTTCTCTGAGCAGCCTGTCTAAAGTAGCCTCCAACTTGCTATCACAATGCCCTGTTTTAATTCTATGCATATCACTTATCATGCTGCATGAATTTTTTTGTAATTTATACACTTGCTTGTCTATCATCTGCTTCTCCTGCCAGTATAGAATGTGAAATGTGTATGAGTGCAAGAACCTTGTTTACCCTGTCACAACTGTAAACCTCTGAGCTTACAATAGGAACAAATGCTTGTTGAATCAATGAATAAATGAATAGATGGATGAATGAATGTACTAAAATTTGCAAATAAATCAAGTTGCAAATACAAAAGTTAAAGTGGAAGCAACTCAAATGTCCATCAACTGATGAATGGATAAACAAAAGATGGAAAATGTATACAAGGAAATATTATTCAGCCTTTAAAAGAAAGAAATTCTGACACATGCTACAAAATGGATGAACCTTGAAGACATTATGCTAGGTGAAATAAGCCAATTAAAAAAGGACAAATATTGTATGATTCCACTTACATAACGTACCTAGAGTATTCAAATTCATAGAGACAGAGAGATGAATGGTGGTTGCCATGGGTTGGAGGGAGATGAGAATGGAGAATTACTGTTTCCAGAGTACACAGTTTTGATTGGGGAAGAGGAAAAAGTTCTGGAGAGGAATGGTGGTAATGACTGTACAACAACGTGAATGTACTTAATACCACAGAATTATACATTTTAAAATGGTTAAAATGGTAAATTTTATGTATATTAATATTTAACCACAATAAAAAATAAATTTAACCCTCAATTTCTAGAAGAAGATAAAGGATAGGTTTAAAACTTGACTCAGCCCTTATGTCCATGATCTTGAGGAAGTTATATTATGAAATTTCTATGAACCAGTCTCTTCATCTATAAAACGGGAATAATGATAGTATCCACCCTATAGGTTTTTAAAAACAATGCAGGGGTTTTTGCATTTATAAATTTTTATGAATCATTAAAATTTCAAAGAAATTTTGGGGACTGATATTAGATTGATATTATTTGGGGGCAAGTAAAACATTAAAAATAATACACTGAAATAAAAATTCTATTCACTCTGATCATCACTTTATAAAAGGAAAAGGATTTTAATGTAAAAAGAAATCTAGAAAGAGAACAATCTCATAGTAAAAAACATTAGAATTTTTTTAAAAAACTTTCACTGTTAATAATTATAGAGTAGATAATTTGGACCAAGCCTCCTGCTGAGGATAACTAGAAAAGCTAAACAAAATAATTTTTAAAAATTCTGTTTGAAGGCATTAGAAAGACAAATAGATATGAAGAATTAGTGGTGCAGGATCCAAGAGAAGGAAATCCAGAAAGGTAATCTTGGCATCTAGGGTGTTTGTGGAATCTGGAAGAGGTAGTTGAGACAATGATCTATTCTTTTAACAGTTTCATGGGGCTAAGGGAAAAAAAGTTAGAATTTAGGACCTAGAAAAGTGGTTGGCTGATCCCTCCCACTACTGTTGGGTTGAGATTTTGAAAGGTTGCACCTTAGGAGTAAGGGTGAATTTAGGCTTTCTTGGCCCAGCTTTGAATTAGTCCAAGAAATTGGATTAGGGTTAGCCTGGGTTGTTAGTGCCCCTAAGAACCTGGAACAAGCAAATTTAGACCCTCTCTAGAGGAAGCTAATACTCTAGGCCTCAAAATAATTTTATAAATAGTTTTACAAACACAACACATGGTACACAATAAAAAATAACCAGGTACACATGGAGACAAGACAACATAAAATAACCAGAATAAACAACAGATAATAGAACAGTCCCATATGGACTCTAGATTTGGAATTCTCAAATATAGACTTTAAAATAACTATGCTTAAGGTTCCAAGGAAAAGGGATAAGATTGAGCATTTTGGCAGAGGTCTGGAAACTATAATAAAGGACATGGTAGATTTGAAGAAGATTCAAGTAGAAAATTTAAAACTGAAAAATACAATAACCCCAATTATTATTACTATTGATATGTTTTTAAAAGATTAAATATTGTTGAAGAGAGAATTAGTGAAATGAAAGATATGTCAGTGGAAAAGAACTGGAATGAAACTTGAAAAACAGAAAGGATAGAAAATGCAGAAGAGAAGGTAAGAGATATAAAGGGTGACTATATCTAACATATCTGTATTTGGAATCCCAGAAGTAGAAAGGAGAAACGGGGCAGAAGTAATATTTGAAGAGATGCAGGCTGAGAATTTTCCTAAATTGATAAAATCATCAAGTTCTAGAGTCAAACCCAAACAGAAAGAAAAAAAAAAAAAAAGCCACAGTTGGATACTTTACAGTAAGACTGCTAAAAACTAAAGACAAGATGTCTTAGTTGGTTTTGTGCTGCTGTAGCAGAATACTTGAGAATGGGTGATTAATAAAGAAAAGAAATTTATTTCTTATGGTTCTGGAGGCTGGGAAGTCCAAGATTGAGGGCCCAACATCTGGCAAGGGCCTTTGTGCTGTGCCATCTCATGGTGGAAAGGAGAAGGGCAAGAGAAGGCCAAACTCACTTTTTTTTTTTTTGAGACAGGGTCTTGCTCTGTTGCTTGGGCTAGAGTGCAGTGATATCATCATAGCTCACTGCAACCTCAGACTCCTGGGCTCAAGTGAGCCTCCTGCGTCAGCTTCCCAAGTAGCTGGGACTACAGGTATGTGCCACCATGCCTGGCAAATTTTTTTGATATTTTGTAGAGACAGGGCCTTACTATGTTGCTCAGGCTGGTCTCAAACTCCTGGCCTCAAGCAATCCTCTTGCCTCGGCCTCCCAAAGTGCTAGAATTATAGGCATGAGCCACTGCGCTCAGCCCAATTCATTTTTATAACAAACTTATTCTTGCAGTTATGGTATTAACCCATTTGTGAGGGCAGAGTCCTCATGACCTAATCACTTCTTAAAGATTCTACTTCTCAACACTGTTGCATTGGGGATTAAGTTTCTAACACATGAACTTTGGGAGATGCCTTCAAATCATAGCATTTTACCACTGGCCCCCCAAATCCATGTCCTTCTCACCTGCAAAATACGTTCACTCCATCCCAACAGCCTTAGTAGTCTTAACTCATTCCAGCACCAACTCAAAAATCCAAAGTCCAGAGTCTCATCTAAATTAGATATTGGTGAGGTTGGAAGCACGATTTATCCTGAGGCAAATTCCTCTGATTTTGCAGCTGTGAGCATGCAAAATCAAACCAAATTATCCACTTCTACAATACAATGGTGGGATAGGCATAGGGTAGACATTCCCATTCCAAAAGGGAGAAATACTAAAAAGAAAGGAATAACAAGCCCCATGGTAAGTCCACAACTCAGCAGGGCAGATAACATTAAATCTTAAGGCTAAAGAATAATCTTTTTTTTTTTTTGGAAAACCACTCTTCAATTTATTTATTTATGTATTTATAGATAGAGTCTCACTCTGTTGCCCTGAGTAGAGTGCTGTGGCATCAGCTCAAACTCTTGGGCTCATGTGATCCTCCTGCTTTAGCCTCCCAAGTAGCTGGGACTACAGGTGTGCACCACCACATCAGCTAATTTTTTCTATTTTTAGTGATGACAGGGTCCCTCTCTTGCTCAGGCTGGTCTCAAACTTCTGAGCTCAAGTGATCCTCCCGCCTTGGCCTCCCAGAGTGCTCCAGAATAATCTTTCACTCCATGTCCCTCCTCCTGGACATACTGTGGGGTTTGGGCCCCTAAGGGACCAGCCCTGGCCCCTGTGGCTTTGCTAGGCTCAGCCTATGAAGCTCACACAGTTTGGAATCTCACACCTGCAGTTCCCCCATGCTGGCACCACACACTGGTAGTTCTGGGGTCTCTAAGGTGGCCTTCTTCCCATGGCTCCACTAGGCATTCCCAAGTGGGGGCTTTCTGTGCTGCCCATATTATGAGATTCTGCCTGGGCCCTCAATCTGTTTGATACATCCTTTGAAATCTAGGTTAAGGCCATCATGGTGCCACAGCTTGTGTACTCTGCACACCTGCAGAGTCAGCACCATGTAAACACTGCCAAGGCTCGTTGCTTGCACCCTCAAGAGCTGCAACACAAGCTGCACCTGGGCCTGCTTGAGTCACAGCTGGGGCAGCCATGGGACACTGTGCCAGAATATGGGGAGCAGAGTCCTGAGGCTGCCCTTAGCAGTGAGCCCGTGGAGGGCACCCAGGGCCTGTTCCCTAAACCATTCTGCCCTTCTAGAGCTCTGGACCCATGCTGGGAGGGGTAGCCTTGAAGATCTCTGAAATGCCTCTGGGGTCATTCTCCCATTGTCTTCATAATTAGAACCTGGCTTTCTTCTATCCATATTAATCTCTTCCGAAAACATTCGCTTGGCCACACCCATAGTTTGTTTTCCTAAACATGTCTTTCCATTCTTTACATGGCCAGTCTGAAAATTTTCAAAATTTTTACTTTCTGCTGCCCTTTTAATTATAAATTCCATCTTTAAATAATTTCTTTCTTTCATTTTGCTGTAAGCAGCCGAAAGAAGTCATGAAGACCTTAAACATTTTGCTGCTTAGATATTTTTTCTGCCAGATATTTCATTGCTCTTACATTCTGCCTTCCTAAAGCCCTAGAACACAGACACAATTCTGCCAAGTTCTTTGTAACTGTATAACAGGGATGGCCTTTACTCCAGTTTCTAATACGTTGTTCACTGGGTTCATCTGAGACCTCATCAGAATGGCCTTTCAGACTTTCCTTCTGTTGCTTTCTTCTGAGCCCTCACCAGAATTGCCCTTAACTCTCTGTTTATGGCCATCTAGGCTTTTTCTAGCCTGCTCCTCTAAATTCTTCCAGCGTCTACCCATTACCCAGTTCCAAAGCTACTCGCACATTTTCAGGTATGTGTTGTTTGAGCAACAGCCCCACTTCTCAGTACCAATTTTCCATCTTAGTCCATTTTGTGCTGCCATAAGAGAATACCTGAGACTGGGCAATTTATAAAGATCAGAGATTTATTTCTTATAGTTCTGGAGTCTGGACAAAGTCCAAGACTGAGGGCCCCACATATGTCAAGGGCCTTCCTGCTGCATCTTCCCATGACAGAAGATAGAAAGTCAAGAGAGCGTGAGAGAGCAAGAGAGAGCCAAACTCACTTTTATAACAAACCCACTCTCATGATAACAACATTAATCCATTCATGAGGGCAGAGCCTTCATGACCTAATTATCTCTTAAAGGTCTCATCTCTCAACACTGTTGCATTGGGGATTAACTTTTCAACACATGAACTTTGGGGGACACATTCAGACCTTAGCACAAGGCAAAATCTTAAAAACAGCCAGAGAAAGTAGATACCTTCAAAGGAACTATAATTAGACTGACACTTAATTTCTCAAAAAAAAAAAAGAACGACTTCTTCTCAGTAGAAGCAATGGAAGGCAGAAAACAATGGGATTATGTCTTTAATGAAAGAAAATAACTACAACCTACTATTCTAACTCAGGAAGAGATCATTCAAGAATGATAACCAAAATTAAGAGAATGTATCATCAGGAGATTACAAAAAAGGAAATGTAAAAGAATGTTCTCTAGGCAGAAGAAGAATAATCGTCATGGAAGTTCAGAAATGCAGGAAGAAATAAGAAAATACAGAGTTAAAATACATAATTATGGCATAACATTATGGAGGTGGGGTTAATAGGAAATGAGTAAAAGTATCAAATAACACTAGAACTTGATAAATCAAGGATGCATGTTATAATCTCTAGGTGTTATGATCTGAATATTTGTGTCCCCTCAAAATTCATGTGCTGAAACCTAATCACCACTGTGATCACCTTTGGGAGGTGATCAGGCCATTGTGAATGGATTTAGTACCCTTAGGAAAGTAGCCTGAGAGAGAGGCCTTACCCCTTGCGTCATGGGAAGACACAGTGAGAAGGTGCCATCTATGAACTAGAAAGCAGGTCCTCACCAGTCACTAATCTGTTGTGCCTTGATCTTGGACTTCCCAGCCTCTAGAACTGTAAGAAATAAATTATTTATAAGCCACCCCATTTATGGTATTTTGTTACAGCAGGCCAAACAGACTAAGACACTAAGGCAGCCTCTAAAAATTAGTATAAATACATATATTGTCCAAGCTAATGGTGGGATAGGTGGAATAATAGAACAATATTTAATTAATCCAAAAAAAGATAAGAAAGGAGACAAAAGGAATGTAAAACAGGTAGAACAACTCAGAATGCAAATTATAAGACGGTAGCTTTAAATCCATATAAACCAGTAATTAAAATAAATGTAAATAGATAAAGTATCCAATTAAAAGACAAAATTATCCAAATAAAAAAACCAAAATCTAACTATATATTGTTTACAGGAGGCATATTAAAATATAAAGGAGAAATCCTGCTGGACACTGACAACGGCTGGGGAGCAGAGTGGGAGGCGCCTGTGTCCTTATTTTCAAAGCAGGAATAATAAGATATAATAGATAATTTTGTTTACTAAAGGACTAGAATTGTTTTATGCACTTTATCTCAGTTATTAGTGTCCAGCAGGCTTTCTTTATTGGCTTTTCCAAGAGCAGTCATACCAAACGGGGATGGTGGGCAAAGGAATAGCAGAGGCCACACCACATTGCGAGAGAGCTTTCTGGGCGTGGTTACTCCCAAGTCCAGGAGGTGATGCTTTTGTTTTTAAAATAAAAAATCTGAAAGAATCAATTTGATATTTAGTCAAAACAAACCCTCCTCCCCACCCTTAGCCTGCCAACCTTCATTCTCAAACTCGATCAAAATTTTGGATGTGAGGCTGGGTGCAGTGGCTCACGCCTATAATCCTAGCACTCTGGAAGACCGAGGTGGGAGGATTGCTTTAGGCCAGAAGTTTGAGACCAGCCTGAGCAAGAGCATGACCTTGTCTTTACTAAAAATAGAAAAATTAGCTGTGCATCATGGCATGCATCTGTAGCCCCAGCTACTCGGGAGACTCAAGCAGGAGGATAGCTTGAGCCAAGGAGTTTGAGGTTGCAGTGACCTATGATGATGCCACTGCACTCTACCCAGGTGACAGAGCGAGACTCTATCTCAAAAATATAAAAAAGAAAATGATTGTGGGGCCAAGGAGACCCAAAGGACATCAAGTTGTGACTTTGCAGCCAAGGGCATAAACTTTAGAGTCAGGGATTTCATCCTAACTCTGCCCTTGCCAGAGGTGTGACCTTACGCAAGTCAATGAACCCACCTAGGCTGGATTTCTTCAGTAAAGCTGGGGTGAGCCTACTTGCCTCACAGGTTGTGTTAGAGTTACTGTGCACGAAAGCTCTTCTGTTGTCTACGTGGAGCATTCCCTGATTGCTGCACATGCATGAGCCAGCTCTTAAAGCCTAAAATCCGAGAGAACTTAGGCCAACATTTTTGTTTTCCCAATGAGGAAACTGAGGCACAGAGAGACCAAATATTTGTTGTGTTATCTTGGGCAAATGGCGTAATCTCTCTGGTCTCCGTTTTCTCATCTGTAAAATGGAAGTGATAATACCAGCCTCACACGGTTTTCATGAAGATTGAATAAAGAAATGTATGTAAAAGATCTGGTGCTTGGCAGCCATTTGATGCATTGTGACAGCTACTATTTTTTAAGCGAATGTTATTATTATTTTGTGTATGTTGTCTGTTATGTGTAGCATTTGAGAAGTCCTTCCCCTCTGAGGTAGTAAGAGCCGGCAGGCTGCAGCCATTTGGTCACACACCCTAGAGCTGGTGGGTTGTCCTGGGGAGACCTGCCTCACGGGGTCAGGTAGAGTTCAGCGAACTCGCAGAGAAGCGTGATTTTAGACGCTCCAAGGTACATCCACTCATCTCCTCTCCACTCCCTCTGCCTGTTATTAAACTGGTAGTTTTTACAACATCAATAAAGAACTTTCCTACCCAATTACCCCAGACAATAGGCTGAAAAGCAGTTTCGACTATGAAAACTTCGTGTTGGGTTCATTTAGATTGTTTTGCTG
Organism: Lepilemur ruficaudatus; assembly: GCA_963574885.1. Lineage (NCBI taxonomy): Eukaryota > Metazoa > Chordata > Mammalia > Primates > Lepilemuridae > Lepilemur > Lepilemur ruficaudatus. Next base: position 33,442 of record CAUYRT010018179.1, on the reverse strand, counting down.
TGTCAAATCCTTACTTGAGTTCAAAAGTTCAGCTGAACCATGAACTTTGTAATTTCACAGCAGGCAGTTCTACAAATACAGTGGAAAGCGAAAAAACATACAGTATTTAAGGTGGGCTCGTCGCGTTGTATATAACGTGGTTAGGAACGGGTGTATGTGAAACAGCCCTTCATTTCCAGAGCACAGTGACATCTCACAAAGAAAAGAGGGAAACGAAATTAAACCGAACTGTTCCTTGAGTTACCTGACCTCCGAGGCTTCCAAGGGAATGCACATTCAGTGACTAATCATTAGTGGACAAACTAAAGCCAGCTAATCTTCTTAATAAATTGTGAAGTCTTGTATACCTCTTGGTTTTAGTGGTGGCTTTTCTGCCTGTCTGGACCAGGCAGCATATCAAAACAAAAGGGTCATGACTTCACGTATTTGTTAAAGTTAGAATCCACGTTCTCATATAACTCAGGCTTCATTTGACCTGGTTACACAAGTGTAGGTGGAGCGAAAGTTTCGCAGGAATGAGAATAACGCTGCATTTCACTTGTCTATTAATAAATACACACACACACGCACGCAAATTAAGTTCAAGAACCCCTCGTTTTGTAAGCTTCGTGTTTGTGCAGCTTTAGGTTCAGGGGTAAAACCAACAAGATAACAAACCCACTTGGGTGTCTTTCGGCTTGAACCCAGGGCAATGCTCTATACCGTGGAATGAGATTTCACATCGCACACACAGAGTCTTCGTTTGTTACGGGGAAGTGTGTTTCTGGTTGGTTTTTACGTTGCAGCGTGTCAAAGTGAAGCGACAACTCGATGCAGACAATTTGGGGCAAGGTGTTTTTACACGGCAGCTGCTTATCACCCTTTGTTTACCAAGGGGTTGGTCTGCAGGGCCAGAGAGGAAAGCTGTGCTTGGTCATTTGTGGAAGCGGAGAGGAAGGCACGGGGTGAGAAGGTCAAGTCCTGTGACGGATGGTTCCTCATGAGTTAAATGCGACTGGCTTTTCCGAAAGCAGTTTCCCTTTCTCCTGACTGTTATCTCAACGTTGCCAGGATTCGAGCTCCAGCCAGCTCAGGACTCCTTTTTAGAAAAATCTCACAGCGGAGATGGTCCGAGGCTATCCCGCTGTCCTTCCTGCTTTTCCATGCAGGAAGGTCTTGTTCACTGCTGTCAGGAGTTGATGGAACTTTCCATGTCTTTTCCCAGATGTAAATCATCACAATAAATGTAGTGCCTCCAACCAAGAACTGAGAACCGGGACAGTAAACGGGGAGAGTGGCCGTGAAGACTGCGAAATTTGGTTGACCTAGTTAAAGGTGGTCTGTCTTCCTGGTGGGGTTGTGGGGCTGGAAGGGAAAACAAGGTTCACTGCTTCTGCGGCTCGATGAACTGGGCTGCCCAGATTTTACAGCTCTGTTTCTGGTTGACCTGCCCTGTATAGTGGGGCTGCGTGTCTCTTGATGAGGCCAGGACAGGAGGGGAGCTGGTGGTATTCTTTTAAAGGGCTTGTAAGATAGTGAATAATGACAGGAGGTTTTGTTCATTCAGAAAGCATTTGCAGAGAACCCACTTTGGGGGGATGATGGCTGGGGACTGGTCAGGACCGGGTCGGGTGGGAAGTGAAAGCGACGTCTGCGGGGAGACGTCACGAGGGGAAGGGAGGGAACGGAAGTGGGACCTGCGGCCGGTCTGCACCCTGTGGTCATATCTGCGGGACAGCGAGAAGGGGGTCTGGATTCCCAAGGAACAAAAACGCACATGGCAGTGACTCCAGAATAAAAGGGAGATGTGTGGGGAAATAGGACAGAAACAAAACTGCTGAGCGGGACAGGCTGAGAAGGTCTGCATGGGCTTAGGCAGGGCTGAATGCGGAGTGTGATTGTGCGGTGGCGATGGTAGAGACGGGCAGGAGAAGAAAGCATTTCAAATGCAAGAAAAAAAGTCCAACTTTCTGCTCCCCAGGGATCTAGGCTGTGTCTCAGTAACTTCCCTGCCTATGTAGATTTCACTCTGCATTAATTTTTAGAACTCCCAACAGCTGTCCAGAGGGCACTGTACTAGCAGTGACTTGTCATTTTCTCTGTTTCAGTATGTTTATATGTATATTAGCTCTAAGCCTTAATCTTGCAAGGTATGGGCTGGATCTGTAGTTTATGATTGAGGAAACTGAGGCCCAGTGGTTAAATGACTTAGCTGGATGCATCTGTCTTAGAAAGTGGTTGGGATGTTCTGGGAGCCAACTCCTCTGCTGTTAGGTTTTCCTTCACCTTAAGGGGAGAGGGACCTCATTTGAGTCCTTAGATGGTGGGGACAGAAATGGCTACCTTGGTGAGTAGCCTCAGGCCATTGGGAGGACTGCTTGGGTCTGTACTTCCACGCTCTTGTATGGATTAGAGAAGCCTCAGGTTGGCCAGGTGGGTCTCAGCATCCCTCCTTGAGCTATCACAGGACAAGGTTTTGAAGCTGAGTTCCTGCCCAACAGGACTTTGTGAAAAAGAATAAAACTCTTTTAGAATTGATGCATTAAATCCAGGATAGGTTACGAGACCTGTCAGTGCTGAGAAAATAAAAGTAAAAAGCAGCTTCAATTTGATATGTACTTTTCAACTTCTGTTCCATCCTCGGGGACATTAGTCTGCCCATGGCAGTGCTGGGGGCAGTGGCTCCTGGTAGCTATGTTTGGATCGTGTGATCCATTCTCCAAATCAGAGTTGATTGGATGCAAGTGCTGCCAATTTAGAGCTCGGAACCTGGCTGAAAAAAATAAACTCTACTGTTTGAGAGGATTTGGCTTTGGGAAATTGAGCAAGTGAATGAATGTCTAGGGGAAATTGAAGCTTGAAAAGGCAGGATTTAGAGGAGCAGGAAGAAAGGATAAGATATTTTAGGTCATGGAAACAGCATGATCACATTCACAGAGGTGACAGGGCCTCCTCTTAGGGGCTTTGTGCACAGTGGAGGGTAGGGGAGACCCTCAGCTGGCAGGCTAGGGAGTCTGGATTATAGATTATGGGAGGCTATTGAAAGTTAAGTATGGGGGAGGAAGGCAGGAAATATATTTTCAGAATATCAACCTCCTAGCAGTGTGCAGAATGGATGGAAGGACATAAACTTGGCAGGTAATTAATGTCAGACAATAATCAAATATCATAATCACAGTTGTTGGGCCAGCTTCTAAGCTAACACAAAGATGATCATTATATGAATAACTTGTGTCTCTGCTGCCTCCTCTATTCTCAAAGTGATTGCTGGTTTCTATTCATTCACCACGTATTATTTAGCACTTCTTCTCTCCTGGCAGCGTGCTTCTCCCTCTATTTAGCACTAACAACCTTATGCTTCACATATAGCTATTTATATGTCTGTCTCCACCACTAGAGCACCTCCCTGAGGAATCCAAATGCTCACTTGGAGTCTGCTTCCTCGAGCTTGTCTGCACTAAGATTCCTGGAGCCAAGGAGATCTCTATCAAAGAAATAGCAACCCTGCCTCCTAGATCCTGAACTTGGCTGCCAGGGTGGAATCTATTATTAAATAAATAAGGTATTAACCAAATTAAACAACTTTTAATGACCTAGAAAAAATAACTCAATTCACAGGAAAAAGTAAAGAGAGGAGCAGTCCTCTCAGCAGCACAGCTCTCCATGAAGAAGTCTGAGCATGCTGGTGGCGATGTGATTTCACAGTTAATCTTGCAAGACTCCCGTGCTTTTCCTGGAGACGATAGACTCTGGCCCTGTAGACTTTGTTTACACGCTCTCAGGGACAAGAGGAGGAGCTGGAGGTCATCACTCCTTCCTCTTTTCAGTATATGTCCAGCCTTCGCCAGGCCCTGTGTGTGCAAAGATAAGGAGGACCACTCTCACCCCCCAGGGAGTGGGGAGGAGGCGTGTCCACTAACCCAGTGTGAATAAGGGTCCCCCAGAGGCCGGTTCAGAGGCGTGTCTAGGAAAGAGCCATCATCTCTGTGGCTGGAGGAGTGGATGTGTCTGGGAAGGCTTCCTAGGGGAGATCAGTGTGGAACTGGGCCTTTGAGGGAGAAAAAGTTGCCTGGCGTGGAGTGAAGGCAGGAGCAGGCTAGGTAGGGGACACAGCAGGAACAAAGACAGGGCTACTCTTGGCATTTAGTCCAGGACGGTTGTAAACGCCCACACCCCAATCACACTGCACGCAGTTTACATTCCTTCCCCATGAAGCACCTCTGCAGGGACAAGCAAAAGCTTCCAAACCGCCCCGCACGCCCCTACCAACACCGGGCACACCCTGCATGAGGACACCGGAGGCAGTGCTTGAGACCTGAGATGTGAGCCAGGGCCATATTCTATAAGACCTTTCCCTTAGAGTGTGAGGGACCCGTGCAAATTCTGGACAGGGGAAAGATCTGGTAAGAAGGATCTGGGTTCACAAAGGTCACTCTGGCCCCAGGGTAAAGAATAGATTAGAAGAGGCAGAGGCTAAGTACAAACTGGATTCTTTGTTTTTCTCTTTTGATGTGGATCAATTTTTACCAACATGCAATTAGTAAGTTAATTGTTCTCTGCTTCTCCCCTTGGCCATTCACTTAGGAATTTGGAAGAATGGAGGCTCCTTCCCTGTGAACTGCCAGGCTTTCTGGTTAAGCAGTTGCAAATGATCTTGGCTGCCACACCCAGGTCCTGTGCTTTGTCTAATCCTTACCTTATGGGGCAGGAGTTATTGCACCTATTGTATTGTCTAGGAAACTGAGGCTCAGATGTCCGAATTGAAATCCTGGGCTTTTAGCCACTGTATTGTACCGAGGGCGGGGGGAGCTTTTGTTGACATTTTACTATTAATTAAAAAAAAAGTCAGCAGTGTGGTACCCAAGGAAACATCCCAGAAAGATGGGGACTGTTTTCTCCCCCTGCTTTCTCTTTTCCATCAGCTTTTGGGGATATTAAAAATTATCTCCTGTGAGCCTCAGCCTCCTCCTCACTCCACCCACAGCCACCATGCTTTAACTGGTTAATGTTTCTGTCTGATGTGAGAGGCCTCGGGCCTTTGGTTCCCCTTCGGGTATAGAATTTTCACTGAAAATCGCTCGCTACCCCCAACATCTTTAGCCAAGATGTTCTCATTTTCTCCGAGCCAGAATAAGCTGGCAGGGTGCTAGAGTCAACGCCGGCTGCGACCCGAGTGTGCTTCCGCTGGCCGGGGAGTGATGGACCCGGCAGCAGCATCCTTCAACTCAGACTTCTCCTGGCCAGATTTATTGCTCTAGTCTCTCGCTCTGGCTTTTTGCTAAGATTTCCTTCCAGATCTTTGCTGCTGATTCAGGACCGTCCATGTGCGTTTTCGCTTTGCCGCTGTTGATGGAGAATTTTGGGTCCATGCGCTGACACCACCCACTCCCGCCCCATCTGCAGGAGCCATCTTTAATCTGTCAAACCCCTGGTCTGTTCACAGGCTGCAAGGGTGGTGCCCGTCCAAAGCCACTTCCGCCCCTTCCTCTGCTCCAGCCACTGGGCGGCTGAGCAATCGGCTTCAGAGTCTTCCGACTGGGCCCAGCTTCTTTGAATCCTGAACCAGGCCTCCTAGGACTCTGGTCAATTGCATCAGAGATCTTTTATGAAAAAAACATAATAATGTTTTCTCAAGAGAACAAGAGTAGCCATTTATTTTGGCTGCACCATATCAATTCAAGGAAATCTCTTCCCTCATCTTTAAACTGTCCCTGGAGTCGGCAGGGTGTTTGTGCTCAACCATTCGTCCAGGGCAAAACCCCTTAGAGCCAACTCCTCCGGATCACAGTTGCCAAAGTGCAAAATACCTTCCCCAGAATTAGTGAAAGAATTCTTTTGAGGATCGTTATGAAAATCAGGCATTTCTTTTTGGTGTAACTTTTTCATTTCAGAAGCCAAAGGATAGCCTGGCTTTTAAGACATGCAAACAGCACCAGGCCTTCCCTGGGTGGGTGATGGCGCCGGGTGGGCTCTAGATGCCTGGGGCTCTGGAGTTCACACTTTGAGAAGAGCTTGTCTGTGTGCATGTCGGACTCGCCTTGCCTCGCATAGTTCACATTTTCCTGTCATTGCTGTGTCACTCCAGCTGCATTGTGCAAAACTAGTATTTTTATCTTTGACCTTTGCAAAATTTTTTCCCCTAGCACCTAGAGACAGTAAAGCTGGATCATGAGTCTTCACGTAAAAAAAAATAAACAAATAAATTCCCTTGTATTTCCCCAAATTGCAGGGCATCTGAGACTGGTCTCAGGATCTGCTTGTATTAGCAGCTGCCACTCAGTCCCTTCTCTTTGGGGTGGAGGGGAGGGCAGGTATGTGCGGTTTGAAAGAATTCTCAAGATGATTCTGACAAACATCATCTGCAACCATTGAGACTTCAGGGTCTAAACAGAGGCACAACTATTTGGCTCCTTTGATTAAACTCAAAGGATTCTTGGTCAAGGTTTCAACTGTGAAACCTCCATCAAACCATTTAATAGTTTGGATTTGGTCAAAATGGTTAAACTGATTACATGTGGGTGTCTAAATATGGCAATGTTTCAAGTCCTTCAGTTTTTCTGAGAAGTCTCTAAAATTTGCACAATTCCTCTTGCATAGTTTCTGTTCCGTTGGGCTGAAATTCATTGCAAAAACTTTGCAAATTGTTAACTATTTGGAGTGACAGATTCTTTATCTGCAAAATGGGAGGGATACCCACCTTGCAGTGCTGTGAAGGATTAGAGGCAGGGTATGTATGTTGCCAAACACAGTGCCTGGCACACAGTAGGGTACTTGCTACATGACTGCTATGATCAAGATGATAATACTGATATTTACAACCATGAGTAAAATGGCTTGATTTTCTTTCCCCCAACACACTCTGATATCTATGGGCAAGGTAACCTAAGATGCCCAAAACTGAAAATGAGGATGACTATCTACCATATATTGAACTTCTGTTATATACCATGGTGTGGGATTAGGTGCCTTCATGTGCTTGCATTAGTTCTCATCTCAGTGCTCTGAGGTAGCACCAACAGTCCCATTTTATAGATGAGCACACTGAGTCTGAAGAAGCTATTAATTATATTAATATATTAATGTTCTTGGTTGTAAACAACAGATTGATTTGAGCAGAAAAGGAATTTATTGAAAGGATATAAGGGAGCTCACAGAATCACTGGGAAGGTTAGGGGGCAGACTTGAAAAACAGAGCAGGAACAGGCTTTGAAGAAATGCCCTAAGTACTACAGCCAAATCCACGTTGCAGAACCGTTCACCAGTACTGTAAGTGCTGGACCCTGGGGGCTGTGCCGCCACTGCAGCCATTTGGAAACTGGATGTTGCTGCCATTGCTGTGGCTACAGAAAGAATTCTCTTTATCTTGCCTCATGAGTCACTAGCCCCAGTTCTGAGTCTGGGGTGTGCCATCTGCTTACCCCAGTTTGGATCATGTGCCCCTGCCTACTGCAAGGGATGCTGGGAAATGAAATATTTGGCTTTTGGGAGAAGGAAAAACACTTTGGTCCAAGGCTAATAGTGTAGGGAGTTCCCCAAATGTAGAAAGGGAAATCAAATGCTAGCGTAGCCCAAGAGCCATCCAATGTTTATCTCATTAAGAAATTTAAATTTGTCACCTAACCTGTTCACACCTGAACCTCCCTGACTGTGACACTTCATGAGGTATGTGAAATCCTTTCTCTAAGTTGGATATTTTACTGTTGCCAGACCAGACACCAAATCCTTTTCTTTGATGAATATTTATTTGGTTCTATTTAAATATCAGAGCTTATGATAAGCAAAATCTATGTTAATAGCACCACCACAAATGAATGAGAGGGTACTCAAATGAATGAGAGGGCTGAGGTTGAGGGCGCCTGAGAACCAATCTTTGACGCAAGCATGAAGTCATGGAATGTTTGGATGGAAAGCACCCCTGTGATGGCCTAACCTACCTCTGCACCTGGAGAGGAGAAAAGTGCATGTGGGACCCCAGTACCTGGCACAGGCAGATTGCATCACTCAATAGCCTCCCTTTGCCCCAGAATCCCCCCAGCTCATAAAACAGTCTGAGGGAAGGAAGCAAATAAAACCAAACCAGCAGATAAAGCAAAAATTGGCACAGCGTTTCTGGACAGCAATTTGACCGTGTATATCAAGACTTTCAAAAATGTTTATATTTTTGATTCCCTCATCCTTCCTTTAGAAATCAAGCTTAGGGAAATGTAGAGACAGAGGTGTAGAGACAGTTTGTTCCACAATGTTCATTTATAATAGGCTAATTTATGCTAGAAAAATATTGGTCTTTATTTTTAAAATACACATCCACACCCACATATATGCATATAAAAATCTAATAAGAAATATTCCAAAATATCAGCTGTGAAATTATCTCTGGGTAGAAGGATTGCAGTTGATTTTTAAATGTTATTGTTAATATTTTCTTCAGCTTTCCAGAGCTTTCTACAGTAAATACATTACTTCCTTTACAATTAAGAAAATAATATGTATTTTTTTAAAAAAAATTCCATCATTTATCCCATCTTCAAAGAAACTGAAGTGAAAAAGAGTTAAACCAATTTTTAGGGGGAAGGGCTGTTCCCACCTTCCCTAGGGGCTATCTGGGTAGAAGGCAAATTAAAACCTGAAAGTTTAAAGTCAGTTGTCTTAATGGGCCCTCGATGGGGAAAACTTCAGTCATTTCCCTTGCCTGGCACTCTTGTGGTCAGAGGATGAAATCCAATCATGGGGTCAGTTGGGTTTATACATTCCATGGCAAACCAATTTGGCCATTTCTCTGCATTTCCCAAAAGTTCTCTGACTTCCTAGACAGGAATTGCGAGCACAGGGAGACCTTTATGCTGGTTGCTGCAGCACATCTGGTTTACAGCCCATGCCAGATGGGCTCCCTTTCATCTGGGGAGAGGGGCAGGAGGGGACACACGAGCCTCTGTAGGCCCAAGGAACTTCCTCAGTGGAGGCTCTAATTTTTGGTGAAATGTTTCAAGTTCAGATGTAAAGTATGTCATGTTGGAGTCACAATGTCCCTTAAATTTAGGGGAATATGCTTTTCATTAGAGTCTGCCCACCTGACCTTTGGGTTCATTGCTCAGCCCAAAGATGTTTTGAATGGGCTGTTGCTTGGTTTTCGATACCATCGTGCACTACATGAATATTTATTGAGGATCTATTATATGCCCGGCACTAGGAAACAGCAATGAACATGATAGATGCAGTCCCTGCACTCAGGGAGCTCATGCACTTGGGGACAGACTTCTGACTTCCTGCCCTCACGAACCCAGTCTGTTGTTTGGTTCATACCTGGCCTCTGATTGTACCAACCACTCCACCACCTTAGACGTGCTAGATTGGAAACAAAATGCGGAAAAATATTCAAAGGAATAAAGGAAGAGAGAGGGGGACCGAGATGCAAGTGCCGCTGCAGCCGTGCCAGGTTTTGGTGAATCCTCAGTGGGGAACATGTTCAGTCTCTTTCCAGGAACTTCTCCCAGCATGCCTTTGCCCACTGCGCTCTTCTTGAAGATTCTCCTTCTATTCTCCATTTCTTGCTGAAACTCTGGGGGAAAAGAAGCCAGATGGATCCTCCCTTTCCCTAGTTACCTCCAAATTCCTCCCGTTAAGGAATTCTCTTGCCCCAACGGCCTGCATATTCCCACTGAGGCACTTTCGTAGACAACCAGTCCAACAGGCCTAACCAACCCTCACATCACACCACAAGATATTTCTCTCTACCCAGAAACCGAACAACCAGAAGCCTAACCACTGAAATGCTCACAGTTCTCTACACCAGTAAACACTATTTACAATGGCTCCAACACTTCTCAAAAGCTTAAAATGTCTTAAGACATTAAAGATAGAAGAAATGATTAAAGATAGAAGAAATGGCACTTTGAAAAGTTCTTGACTTTTATGTGTTTGGTGCCATTCTTCCATTTTTAAAAAAGTGAATTCATGTATGCCTTAGGTACAGGCTTTCTCTGGGGTTCAGGCAGGCTACAGAATAAACCTCAGGTGGTTCAAATTAGGAGACTGTCATGAAATGACTACTTACAGAGCAGTGATCTGTGTGGAGGTAACCCACAAGGGAAATCGAGGCACCTGGAGACTAGCAGTAGTGGAGATCCTTTATCATACGTGGGCCTGAAGGGACAAGGAAAGGGACCAGTGTTACTGGGGAGTGATGAGAGCTGGTGGGAGCCACCGTCTTGGAGGGATGCAGCCTCTGAGAGGGGCAGGGAGACTAGGGGCAGGGAAGAAATACCTTGATGTCTTTCTCCTTCCGGCTGCTAATCTCCATTGGCCAAGCCCAAGTGGAAGCCGGAGGTCAAGGAGGAAAGATGACACGCTCCCTCAGGGCCAGCCACCAAGCGCACAGAATAGGGCAGAAAAGGTAGAGCATGGATTGAGTGGGGCAGAGCAGGTGGTGGAATTCGGAGAATAACCTCCATAGGTCCCAACTCTGACTCGTACCCAGACAATAGATTCACTCAGTGCACTGTTCTCCGTCACTCTTGATATATGTCATTTTATTGGTCAAACCTCTCAAGAATCGTGGGTTTGGACACCTATCCCCCAAATGCTTTCTGAAAGTTGTGGCTGGTTATCCCTGTAATATTATCATCTTAATTCATTCAAAAATATTTATTGGGTACCAATTATGTACAGACACTATTGGCAGAGGGTCCCGTTTGTCCCCAACTCATCATTTCCACTCATAGGGGGTCTTTCACCTCCCATTTTCAATGAAATTCCGATACACCCTCTCCATTTGGACCAGTATTTATATAACCACATTTGGACCAGTGTTTACATAACCACATCTGCTTTACTTTTTGGGTAAATCCCAATTTTGATTGACTTGTTAGTCTGTCCAGACAACTGAACCCCAAAGCCTCTCAGAATCTAACAGAAAGTTTATAGTTTTTTCTGGACAAGAGCTCAAGTCGCTGGTGGCCTTATTTTTTTTTCTTTTTAAGCAAGGGCAGTGCTTTTGGTTCTGTGACGAACTTTCAAAATAAAACTCATTCTTGCTGAATATAGATAATATTTAATATTTTAGCCAAATAGTCCTTTCTAAGAGTCTGTCTGTATCAGTGGCTTTCACTTTTTTCCACTGCCCCAGCACACAGTAAAAAATACGTTTTATTTCTCAACCCAGTTTCATGAAACAAAAGTCAGCATTGCTTTGTTTTGATGGATTTTGTTTTCTAGTCCGATCTTTCTTTTAAAAATGCTGATAGCACACCACTAAATTGATTTTAGTCTGTATTAATGGGTGACACTTCGCAGGATGGAAAGCATTGACCTACGTAATATCTTGAAACTATTTTTAAAATCGACCCAGCACTAGAATCTATATTTAGAGGGTTGTTAAAATGCCCTAAATGTTTATCTTTCAGCCATCAACCAATGTGCCAATCTCACCGTTTTTCTTTCATTTTCAGAAAACCAAACTGGTTTGACCAGTGGTGCTCCCCTATTCTCCCCGCACTCTCCATTCTGGCCGAGGGTCCCACCCTTGCCGCCAGTTTGGCTTGTGGCTGGAACCGACCCGCTGCAGGGATGGGCAGCTGCGGCTAACCAAACCCTCTTCATAAACACAACCAATATTTTTTTTGTTTGCTTGTTTTAACCTGAAGAAATCTGCCTGTGTTTGACTTGCGGTTGAAAGGTTACACTCCCAAGACAGTACAGGTGGTCCTGGGTGGGCACCTGACTCAGGGACAGAGTCCTCTCCCCTCCCCAAGACCACGTGGCCTCAGGACCAGAGGTGTGACAATCACAGCTGCTCTCTATCACACACTTATCATGTGTGAAAGATGTTCTATACATTATCTCATTTAATTCCTATAACAACCCAATGAGTGGGCATTATTATCTTTATGGCAGAGAGCAATATTTTTATTGCCATTTGGATACCTGGAAGCTGAAATTCAAAGAGGTGTCATAACTTACTGAAGCTCCCACCAGTAGTGTGTAGCAGACAATGCGTCCTTTTTGGGCTCTGAACTGTTATGGGGAAAGAGGAGCAGATAGAAACATTCCTTTTTTTGCTACTGGGGCACTAGATGTAGGGTTTGAGGGGCGGAAGGTCTCTGCTAGCTTCTGGGGTTGCACTGGGAAAGATGTCATCCCTGTGTCTGGATTTCTCAGTAGGAATTTGGAGTTCCAGGTGTAACTCAAAGAAATAATTGGAAATTAGAGGACGACTAATTATTATTATTCATCTTGACAATAAAAACACACAGGAGTCTCATATTTTGTGGACCCCCATGCGTATGCACGTAATTAAAATGGTTTTTCTCCTGTTAAAAAAAACCACACACACAGTTCTAGGAGCCATTTAGACTGTATGTATCATTCATAACATGGTCTATGTGGGGAAAAAATAAATGTTAAGTTCCCAATAACATACTTTTCAAGAAGATTTAATTGTGAATTTGTGGATGTGACCTTGTCTGGTTGCTTTCTACCCGCTTGTGCATTTACATACCTAGAGGAAGAGAATTGGAAAGTATGGAAATAAAACAGCGTTACAGACTTCTACTACATAGTGGGGAGCAGACACAGAAAAAAAAAGTGAGCGAGTGTTGCTCCGGGACTTCCAGGAAAAACTGATATCGAGACTATTTCAGAAAACGAAAGTTAGCAGAGTTAAACTTGATGCTCTGAGAACCTAGAAAGAATTTGCATGTACATTAAGGACATTGTGATTTTTAGCCATCTTATAGGCAGCTAAATAGTGTTAACATGATTTTAAAGACCTTCCCCTTTGAAACTTTGCTTAAAAGAGCCAAAGCAACAGGTTCAAAGTCAAGGGCAGAGACCAAGGACACCTTCTTGATACTCAGACTTTTACATTTTCTTTATGTGATGATGTTAGAGTTACTTTTGATAAGTGAATTAACTAGAGATTTTTTAAGCCTAATGGATATTTGTCTGTCTTACACAAACATTGTTGAAGTATCTCTCTGGGTTTTAGCTTTCCAGGGCTTAAATTGTCCGTGAAATAACTGTTTTACTCATTACATTAGCCAAAAAGAAAGCAGGGCAGATCAGTTGATGGTTATAATTGGAGGTAGGGTAGGGGTTGGGCCTTTTGAGATATATTCCCAAACATTAAACATGGATAATAAAATTACAAAAACTAGAAAGAAAACAAGGAAAAAAACCCACATACAATTATGAAATAATTATATTACATAAGTAATGTAAGTTCCAAAGTTGTGGACTCACAGAATCAAATGTTTGTAGTGCCTGGGAAGTAATATGTATCCTCAAAAATTCAGTGGCTCCAGAAACTTCTTTTATGTTGCTTCTCAGGGAAATTCCCAAAAGATTTGCAATCAAAATAGTTGAGGCTGTGATTCTGTGCAGACGCCACCTCTGAAAAATCACAGGTGACTTTTTAATGACTTTCTACTTGGTTTTTGGCTTTATAAACAAAGATGTTTTCATTAGATTTGACCCATCATGGAGAAAGAAAGATGGTCAGGACCCTGTGAAGCTTCCTTGCGGCATCCAGCCCAGACATTGTATCTTGGGGAGTGGATCACCATGACACTGTCTCTCTGTAAGCTGCTGCTTGAAGCCAGACACCAAAGAACCAATATTTATGTTCTCACTGAAGTTAATATTACAGATTAGATACCAGTTCGCTGGGTGAGCCACACTATCGGAAAGATGGGCTCTGGATTCTGCAACCCAAGTTCCATTTTTTTCTCTATCGGTCTTGGTGTGTGTGTAAGGAAAATAACAGAAAACCAGGTTTGGGGCCAAAGCGAAGAAATGCTATGTAGATACAAATGTTGAGGTGATTAGAAGGGCCGATTCTCATTTAGTGGGATTTGCTCTCTTCCAACTGGACATGCACAGGAGCTGGGGTTTTCTTTTTCTTTTTCTTTTTTTTAAAGTATTAACGTATTTTTTTTTCCCTTCAAGCTTAGCCAGAGACCTCATGGAGGTCTAAACCCAAGCCAAGCTTGATCTGTTTTAATTCAACCACTGTTGATTTATGGCTTAGCAAAAAATGTCTGAGAATTTTTTTAAGCTAAAAAAAATTCTTTTTACCCCAGCTTGACTCTCTCACATCTCAAATACAGCTGAAGGGATATTTCTCAAACTTTCAAAAGACAAAGCCATCTTTGGAATGGAAGGCTGCTCTTAAAGCTTCAAATCCCAGTTAGAAGTCCTATGAGGGTTGATATACAAGTAAAAACAAATGCATCGGAAGGCTATACGACACATTAAATATGTTCATTTAATTCTCCTTAAATAGAGATTAGGATACGTTAATCAACCTAAGGCTGAAGGGGGGGTGTCAGGTGGGTTGAGGGTGTTCTCTGAGGGTTTGCACCAGGAGAGACACGAGTTCTCTCTCTTCTTTCTCTTATACTCCTGTCTTCCTCTTCTTACCACCCCTCTTCCAGGAAAAAAAATATCCTCTCATTGTCCAGGCAAAAAGCAATCCATGGTGAATTTTCTTTTTTACCTGGCTCTGGAATGTTCACTGTTACACAATACAAGCAGCAGGAATTGGACTAATCGTCACCAACCACGAGAAGAATACCAATACCAAGCCACTGGTGCCTTCCAGCCCTGACATTTAATGGGCCCAACCCAGCGCACAATGCACAATCCTTTCTCTGCCTCCCATAACAGTCAGACTGGGCTGTGGGATTTACCCATTTGCCAGCTGTGGGTTTGCAGTTTGTATCTTCTGTTTTTCCCCGTAGGCGCACCCACCTCTCCCATAAGATTGTAAGCTCGGTCAGAGCAGCAAATGACCACATAGTCTGTCTCATTTCCTTTCCTGAGCTGTGACCTCCAACTTTCCTCCTGATTTCTCCAAATGAGCCCAGTGACTTGACTGTCAGAGTCCCCAGCCTCAAAAGAGCATGCGGCAGGAACAAAGATAAAAGATGTCTTTCTTCCTGATGCCGAGGAAGAAGCAACCATATAATTCCTGGTAATTGCATTGTACTCTTCTTCCTGAGGGATCTTCGAGAAGCAGGGAAGGGGCCTTCTCTGCCATCATATATTTGTGCACTCTGTGTTTCTCCGCTAAGTGCATCTCTCCGTGAAAAAATTACTGGTTATACGGCAGCTCTGCTCATGAATGTTAATGCACATCCAATACTTAGACTGTCTTGGCTCAGACCTAGAATTACTGATTTTACTCCTAATGCTTTAAATTCCTTCCATGGTTTTAGTTTTTCAGTGTCAAGAACAGGCTCTCTCTCATCTCTCCTGTGACTACAATTAACTCCTCGGAGACCAAGGCCACATCTGGGCTGTACATTAGCTTTCTTGCCCAGACATTGTCCTGGTTGCATATCAGATAAATGGATTAATGGGCCAGAAATAGACCTGACCGTGAAAACAAATGAAATAATGGACCAGAATAGTGTTTAAGTATACACAAAAAGTCTGATTCCTGTCATCCATTCTTTTTGCCAAAACACAAGACCAGTGTTTCTAAGTGAATTTATAAAAACAACATCTTGACATTTATTGAGTATTTATATTATTCTGTGTACTGTGCAAAGCACTTTATAAGTATTATGTCATTTACCTCCACAACAGTTCTAGTAGTTACTATTTACAATTAGATTCTATTGCTGTTGAATTTGTACGCCCAATATCCAATGTGACTCATTCGGTCTTTACACGAGGTTATGATGTCTTTTGTGTGATTATCTTGTACTACATGAAGACTTTGTAATGTTCATTCTATGCCTCATCTGTGTTTGTTGTACTAGTTGCTATAAGAAAGAGATTTCCAAGACCAATTGCTTAAAGAACAAAAACATTTATTTTTCGCTGGTGTAAAAATCCAGGAAGCAGGTTTCAGATTGGCTGATGGCCACTTTCCACATGGTCATTCAGGGGCCCTGGTTCCTTCCATATTTTTTCTCTACCATTTCTTGGGTATGGCCTGGTGGTAAGACACCAGACCAGAAGTGGCATATATCACTTCTGTTTACTTTGGAGAAACTTAGTCCCATGGTCATATCTAACTTTAGAGGAAACTGGGGAATGTGTCCACTGGGCAGCCATGTGTCTAGCTACAGTGCTGTCACTATGAAAGAAGGAGGACTGGAATTTAGTGAGTAGCTCACTATGTCCACCATGGTCTTCAATAAATAGATTGTCAACAATTGGAGAGCTGGGCCTACGTCTCGTTCATATTTGTCCCTATCTCGGGGCTCAACACCTGCCACAGAAATAACAAGTCCTTGGCTCATGTGCCAGCACTCCCTACTCTGGTGCCAGGGTGTGTAGGGTTTGTGATGACACACATCACACATCAGCCACAGCACTCTTTCCTGCCCACTTTGGATATGCTCTCAGAATCTTTTGCAACACAGTGCCCCTGCAGGCCGCTAGCAGTAAGTGGGAATTGGCACATGATCTGAATCCTATTAGCGCTCCCTGATTGTAGGTATTCAAATATTGAATAAAGAAAAGAAAGAACCATAGTAGTTTCCCCTCTATTTCTGTGGAAACAGATACGTTAGTTGCTATGGTGATTTTAAAATACATCTTCAAATTCCTTGGTACACTTTCCTTCAAAAAATAAGTTTAATTCCCCTCTCCTTGAATGTGGGTCATTGGTGACTCACTTCTGACGCATAGAATGTGGCGGAAGTAATGCTACGTGACTACTGAGGCTGTCACAAAAGGGATATAGCTTCTACCCGCTCTCTTTCACGTTTGAAATGTTCATTCTGGGGAAGGCCAGCTACCATGTCATGAGGACACTCCAGTAGCCTTGTGCAGAAGTCTGTGAGGAGAGGAGCTGAGGCCTCCTGCTGACAACCAGCACCAACTTGCCAACCACGTGCGAGAGCTACCTTGCAACTGGATCTTCCAGCCACAGTCAAGCCTTTGGATGATGCAGCTCTAGCCCACATCTCACTGTACCTCATGAGAAACCCCAAGCCAGAACTGCCCAGCTGAGCTGCTCCCAAATTTCTGACCTATAGGAACCATAAGAGATAATAAATGATTATTGTTTTAAGCCACTAAGTCTTGAGGTGATTTGTTATGCAACAAATAACACAGACAAATAAATAAATAAAATAGTTGCCTTCTCAGAATGGGAACTTGGGGAGTGTCAGGAGAGCTATTGGGAGAGCAGAGGGATGAAGATTATACAATTATTTTTTGTTTTGGGGGCTATTGTTTCAGTGATAGCAGCTCCTGAGACTGGGAATGAACTCATTTTTATTAGGCTACACAAAGCTGACTTGATATTCAAAGAAGAATGGATAGATTCACAAGGAATAGAAACTGTTACTTTGTGGTTTTCCCAACCAGCTAGATTGCAAGAGCTGCCACAGCTCAAATCCCTCCTTTTGAATCCAAGACACCTCCCAGACCACGCTCATATCCCACATTCCCACATGGCCTTGTCACAGTTACTCTTAACTGTTCCTGAGCTATCTGGTCCTATCAAGGGATGAAGGGAGATCTCCTCCATCCACGCGATGCTGCAAAATGTTTCTCTCCTTCCCATTTTGCATAGTCCTGTTTTCCAATCTAATTATCCTTTATACTGCAACGGGGTGAATGGGGTTAAACCCAGTTTCCCACCAACTCAGTGCCCTCTCGTGTGTCTAGTGCAGGGGTTCTTACCCTGGGGCTATCTTATGTCTGATCACGTATTCATTAGTGCCCTTTTGGAGGCAAGTAACAGAGACACTTGAACTTTTAAAGCAAAGATAGATAATTTATTACTGAGATTCAGGGACATCTTACTAAATTAAAGAGCAGGAATGAACCAGGCTTCATGGGGGTTAGAGTTGGGCATTGGCCTTCATAAACCATCTTGCTTCCTGGGTCTCATCTCTGCTTCTCTCTGGACTTCTGTGACATTCTCACTGCACACCACTTCTCTCTGATATTTGTCTATGGGGCAGATGCAAAGAGCTACCCACAGTGCCAAAATTCACATACAACAGCTACAGACAGCCTGAGACTCTAACTCTCTCTCCATCTGAACTCCAAATTCCTAGGGTAAGGACTTTGATAGCTTTTGGGAGCTCATCATAGTGGGTAGATGAGATGCAGTTAAAAGAGTCAATGAAAGATGAGGTACTTCAAAATATATCCACTATGGTGTATGCATGCATTTTGGGGGGATAGTGTATGTTGTCCCAAGCAAGCTACTTAAAGTCTCTGGGTTTCTATTTTCTCATCTCTAAGAAGAAAATAAGCATATATTTAAAAACAAATCATCTACATACACCCTTAGAATACATCTGACACATAATGAGTACTTGATAATTAGGTGCTATCAAATTTTGCACAATGAGCTAGTAAGAAATTAGGCAATGACTAAGTCCTCATTCTCCATAGTTGAAAATCAATCAATAATATTTAAGACTGAGAAAATCAAGAAAGAGTACTATAAGCTATTATTTACCAAAAATGGAATCAAATATAAGAAATAGCTAAAAAGATAGAAAGTAGTTACTTCTGGGAATTGGGAGTAGGGAGAGATAGGGCTATTTTTTTATTATAAAGTTGGTAGTACTGTTTGACTTTTAAATCCATTTATTCAGTGTGATACCGATTTTGTATTTCTGTATTTTTATATATACACAATATCCATATATGAATGACAGTACATATTGTATACATATGTAATACATGTATGTATTACATTGTGTTCCTATATCTATGCATATTAAAAAATACAGAAGGAAACATACAAAAGTCAACTCTGGTTGTCTCTTGGGAGGGGAAGGTTAGGGCTCTAGGTAAGTTTTAGTTTTAATCAGCTGTTCTATTTCCCAAACTTGGTGTAAAGAAGACACATTGGGTTCGTCATTGTAAATTTTTTTAAGACGGAGAGAAAGAGAACAAACAGGAAGGAACCAGGAAGTATGATTCAACCCTAGCTGTGTCACTCACTGTGATCTTGAGTAAACTGCCACTTCCCTGAGCCGCTGTTGATCCAGCTATAAAAGCAGGATTGGGCTGAGCGCTAAACAGTAACAGTGCTAAGAGCTACCATTTATCTAGGACTTACTATGTTACCAACTCTGTGCTAGATGCTTTACTTACATCAGTGGTTATCAAACTTTAGTGGGCACGAGAATTGCCTGGAGGGCTTTTAAGGCCACAGATCCCAGGGCCCAGTCCCTGAGTTTCTGATTCCCTGAGTGGGCCCGGAGGGAGGACTGGTAATTTGCATTCCTAACTAGTTCCCAGGTACTGCTGCTGCTGATCTGGAGACCACATTTTGAGGACCACCGACTTATATTTGCTCATTTAAGACTTACTAAAACCCCATGTAATAGTATATTCTCACTTGTTTGGATGGGGAAACTGAGGCTCAGTGGGGTCACATAGTGTCAGAGCTAGGATTTGAACCAAAGCTCTTGCTGTGATCATATTGTTCCCCTGAGGTTTCTTGCCAGCTTCAACTTCCTATGTTTCTGGTTTACAAACAACAAAACCCAAACATCTGAGACCAAATCAAAGCTCTCTAGAAAATTCCACAAAAATTCTTAGCATGTGCAGTTTCTGCCTGGGCTGCGTGAGTCGAGTGCTGAACCCAAGAGCAGGTGCTAGGAAGTGACCGATGGCAGAGCCGCCTCGCTCGTGCAGGGCTAGCAGAGGGATTGCAGCTGCATTAAAGCACCCCCGCAACTGACTTGGGTTTTTCTTTCCCTTCTGCAGTTTATTTGGCATTCTCTGGGTCTCTAAATCCATGGTCATTAGGGTGGTGCAAAAAAAAGAAAAGAAAAGTGGAAATGAGCTTTCCTCAGTGTTGACTTTTCTTTCAAATTCATGACTGTGTGGTGTCCCCAGGAATGGTTATTTTCTTCCCTTTCTCCCTAGTGTGAATTCTCAAGTAAGTAGCAAATGATTTCAAATGCATGCTGATTGCAGTGGACAGCTGCCAGGAGAGAAGTGAAAATAAACTGGTGACAGGAAGTGTCCCAGTTCATGGAAAGGGCAGCGTGGATATAGTGGAGTGAGCCCATGACACTTCTGGGTCCACATGCTGAAAGACTTACCCGTACAGGCTGGGCAGCCACAAATCTCCTAGTAATTCATTAAGTAAGGGGAAACGCTCCCAGAAACATTTCTCTCCTCTCCTAACACCCTTTGTCTTTTAATTTCCAAACTCCGGGTTCATTCCTATGTCAAGCAAGCCTGGGTGAGTCTCTCTAAACAACTCCTTCATTCGTGATGGAACACACCGCAGCAGACTAATGCTTTGACTCTAAGTGTTTTAACAGGCTGAGGTTTCCAAGCTTTAGGATCACAAGACGGATATATGATCGGTGCGAACTAGAAAATAGCATCCAAAATAGCACGAAGGATGGTGGAAACAAAAGTGAATCATATGGAACTGTGCCCAGTAAAGGGATTACAAGGCTGGAAGGAAAGTTTCAAGGACAAAAAAATTACATTAAAGGTTAGTCATAAGGTAAAATAAGATGACAGAGCTAAGGTAAAACATATCAACCATACCAATACATGCAAATAGACTTAATTTATCTTTTTAAAAAGATTTCCACATTGGCTAACACAGCAAAATCCAACACTCTGCTTTACACAGAGACACACTTAAAACAAGAGATCCGAAAAGGTTCAAAACAAAAGGATAGACAAAGATATTAAAGCAAATCCAAATTAAGACTTAAAAGCAGATTGCAATCTTGATATCTGGCAAGATGGAACTCAGACCAAGAAGCATTAAAGGAGACAGGAAGGAGATTTTAAAATGCTAAAGGTAACACTTCACAATGAAGGTGTATCAGTTATTAACATTTATGCACCTAACAACTGGAGATGTAGGGGAAATAGAAACTCAGGTGACAGGTGATTTTAATCCATCTCTCTCAGGTTAAGTGGACAGTAAGGTTGTATGGGATCCAAACCCATAACCAATGAGGTAGGTTTTACAGATACACGTAGAAATCTGGACTCCAATATTAGAGAAAACACCTTCTTCTCAAGTGACTACACCTCGGGCCACAAAGAAAACTTTAGTAAATTTCAAAGAACAAAAAGAACACTCTCTTATCACAATATAATAACGCTAATAAGTATTAACAAAATAAAAAACCCAAAAGACCACTCTATCTGAAAATTTTTTAAAAATGTTAATAAGCAGATATTAGAGATAGAAGCACAACACAAGTGACAGAATTTCTTGAAAAGAATGATAATGGAAACACAAATAATCAAGTTTATGCTAATCGGCTAAAATAGTTAATAGAGGGAAAAGTTTAGCATTAAATACGTATATCAATAAAAGTGGAAACAATGAATCAAATACCCCATTCAGAAAGCAAGAAAAGAACAAGAAAGTAAGCTAAAAGAATTTAGAAGGAAGAAATGAATAAAGATGAAAGCAGAAATTAATGAATTAGAAAGTAGAACTAATAAATAAACCTAAGGTGGAAACAATCAACAAAATACACAAACCACCAGCTAAACTAGTTGAGGAAATAAATGGGAGAAAGCAGACACACAAAATTAGAAATATTGGCCATGGGTGGGTGGGCATAGCTATCAATGCAGAGGAAATCTAAAATAAAACCATAGGAGACTATTTTTCTCAACTGTATGCAAAAATATTTGAGAACTTAGATGAAATGGATAATTTTCTAGAATAATACAACCTACCTGTATTGGTCTCAGTAGAGACTCAAAGTCTTAACAGACTAATTATGGCAGCAGAAATAGAGAAAGTAAGCAAAGAGCTGCCACACCAAAAGCACCAGGCCCATGTGGTTTCACAGGGAAATTCTACCAAACCTTTAAAGGTCAAATAACACCAATGCTACTTAAGAACAAAGAAAAAGAGGAAAACCTTCAGATAATCTGAGTATTAATAACAGTAATGATGACAATGGACTAAAACATGTAAAGTATATTTATATTTGTGAGTTAACAATACAGATACCATCTGGCAATGATCCAAAAATGAAACAAAGCAACAACGAAGCATATTGGTCACCTTTGGATGATATCAAGGATCTTTATTTTGAGACCTGGCCATAAAAAATCAACTGTATCTTGTGATGAGGGTAAGTTTTTTTTTTATATATTAACAGAAACATTCCAGCTAACAAATGGAAAGTACTGATAGATTTAGAATATCACCCTTTTGTAATCCCTAACAAAATTGTGGGCTGTGATCTGGGCTATGATCATCAAAGGCTGCTCACTTCTTAAAAAGAGAGATTAAGAGACAGGTGTTGTGTGTCTCCCAATGGAAGTCCACCATACCATCTAGCATGTATTCTTGACACAGAATCAAACCTGAATCTGACCAAGCCTCTAGAACGGCTAATTTACAAGAAACACACAGTCCCGAGTGTTAGAGACTCACAAGGAGCTCACGGCATGGGTTGGAGAAAGAATTCTCACATAGAGTTTAGGATAGACAGAAGTACAAAGTTGTTTCCCAAGAAAGAGAGAAAAAGATATCTATCTATCTATCTATCTATCTATCTATCTATCTATCTATCTATCTATCTATCTATCATCTGTATATAGAGAGGTGCCATGGCACTGAAGAAAAAGTAGAGGGTAGAGCAGGGCAGCTGAGGAGAGTTGCTTGGTGGCCCTTTCACAGGGTAAAATGGCTTTTCTCCCCTCTGCTTCAGCAGACTGATAACAGAAGCAGCAGCAAAGCAGTTGCACGTGTTCTTTAGTTCTTTTTCTTTCTCTATGAGGCTGGGTTATCTCAGTCCTTGAAATCTGGCAGGAACTTGGCAGGAACTGAGGCAGAGATCTGGAACAGGGAGTTTGCAACCATACTGTCCACTTAGGGCTCTTCAAGGCTGAGAAACAACTCTTAGAGATAATAAATTAAGACACAGGCGTTTTAATTAAAACAAAACAAAGGGGATAATTTGTGTCATGAGTTTTCTTTTCAAAGGGGCCACTATGTGCTGTGAGTTTCTTTCTCTCACTTTCTGTTTGATGGTTTATTTATCCTCTGTTAGATAGGTGGTTAGTAAGACCACCTTTCACAGAGAACATGTTAAGTAATACCACAGGGATGCAATCAGCAAAATCCAGACTATAGAAACTCAATAGGACAAGTGATTTGATTCCCTAAACAAATGAATTGCAGGGGGAAAAGAAGAGATGGAGGGGGAATCTATAGATTAAAATAAAGAAATATTAATCAACTCAACATGTGGTTGCAATTTGTATCCTGATTCAAACAAACTGCAACATTTATGTGACAATTGGGGGAAATTTGGATGCTAATAATATAATATTAAACATTTATTGTTAATTTTAAAAGTGTGATATTGGAATTATGACTGAGGAAAAGAGAATCTATATATTTCAGAGATATACGCTGAAATATTTAGAGATGAAATTATGTGATGTCTGGGATTTGCTCCAAAAGATCGAAGGTGGGAGTGCGAAAGAAGCAGATGAGGCTATAAATAAAATAACGTGGGTCAGGAGTTAGCATTTAAGGAATCTGAGTAATGGAAACATGAAGGTTTCCTGTACTATCCTTTTTGACTTTTCTGTATGTTTGAATTTCCCGAAGTAGATAGTTTTTTGTTGTCGTTTTTAATTAGTTGCCATTATGGGTGATTGTTATGTTCTTTTTATACTTATCTTTCCAAATTTGTTACAATGATAGTGATACTTTAAATCACGGGAGAAGTACTTTTTAGCAAAGAATAAAACAAAAAATTTAGTCACTGCCTAATTTCTTAGCAGCTCATTGTGCAAAGTTTGATCACACCTAATGTTTAGTGTGTGCTCATTATATTCTAAGTGCTTATGTGGATTAAATTATTTATTCTTAAATATATTCTTATTTTCGTCTTGGAGATGAAGAAATGGAAACCCAGTGACTTAAGTAACTTGCTCAGGACAACACAGCTCAGGTAAGAGATAGAGCCAGGATTTGAACTCAGGCTGCAGATCTTGTTCTCTAAACCATGACGTTATCCTTGACTTCTGACTTGAGTCACTGCTTCGTGACATGTGGGCATTCTCTCTCTTTCCCTTCACACAGGAGCTGCCTGTGCGTGTGCTGTGAACATTGCACCAAGAGTCTGTCTCTTGTCAAGGCATTGTTAGCTGGGTGACCTCAGGCACTAGTCACTTCATTCTCTTAAGCTTCAATTTCCTCACCTGTAAAATTGAACATATAGACGGAGTTGGATTGTTTGATGAAGGAGTTGGACTATTTGATGCTGACTCTTACTGCTTAACAGCTGTGTAGCCTTGGAGAAGTTACATAACATCTCTGAGTTTGGTTTCCTATCTCTGAAAAGGAGATTATCATTCCTACCCCATAGAGTGGTTGAGAAGAAAGGGCACTTGTGAAAAATGTGGGGTGTAATAATAATGATAAGTGATAACTGTTATTCTCCTAGAAGAATCCCTGAGTCTGGATGAGTTTGGAAAAGGGCCCACTTACCAAGGGAGGCTCCACTGGGCCTTCCATGGGCATGCTGGTGACTCTCTATGGAGGGGACTCTGCAGCGGCACAGGCATAGAATAAAGAGGGCCCAGAATCTTGAACCGGAAGGGAGCCCAACAATTGTGTGAACCACCATTTATTAAACTATTCTGGATGCTTTACAGAGAGTCCCACACCCAGCCTTGGCTCAACCTAGCAAGGTAGATATTGACACATGCCCATGGCTGCTCAAGGGAGTGGAAGTTCCAGGATCCAAACTGTGCTCTTTCTCCTTTATCACTTTGCTCTGTTAATCTTTAAAACTAGTTTTTGTTTGTTTGTTTGTTTTTTATCCTGTGTGCAATAGGATCTTCTTATTGTATTTAATGTGAAAATACCCAAGTCACCAAATAGATTTCTTTTCAGTTATGAAACTAATACATGCTCAACATAACAAATAAAAGAAAAATCCAGAAAAGTAGAAAGACAATTCACCCACAAATTCACTACCCAGCATTCAGAGACAACCATGCCTAATATTTCCTTCTAGTCTTTTTTTTTCCTTTGTAGGTTTTTCTTATATCATTGAGATCAGGCAATAGTAAACACATTTTAAAAACCTAAAATCATTGAAATATTAATAATAAAAATGACCTTGGATTGTAAGGACCTCAGAGAAGAGAGTCAGTGTATTGAAGTTAGTCTGTCTTGGTGGTTCTCGCCTGTGCGTGATTTTGCCTCCTGGGGGACATCTGGCAATGTCTGGAGACATCTTTGGTTGTCACAACTTGGAGGTGGGGGTGCTGTTGGCATCTAGTGGTAGAGGCCAGCCATGCTACTGAATATCCTACAGTGCACAGGACAGCCCCCCAACCCCCCCCAGCAAAGAATTATCTGGCCCAAATGTCAATAGCGCCAAGATTGAGAAACCCTGGTCTATCTGATGCCACCAAATACAGTGGCTTTGTCAGTGGTGAATATAGGCAGCTGCGTTCTGCTCATCTCCATGGCAACAAATTAAAATACAGAGGATCCAGCCCAACTGAGTGGCGAGGAAAGGCCTGTAGCTTTGGCCACATCCCTGAGGGTGGTGGGGTCCCATGTTCTGCTTTTGGGCAGGACTTTGGCACATCCCTCCCAGTGGTGCTTTCCAGGCTGGGCAGCATCTCCACCGCTTGGTCAGGACTCAGCACCGGAGGGAAGCCCGAGACTAGGAGGGAAGCTGGGAGTGCCACTCCCATGACCATGACAGTCTGTGGGGGATTGCCAGAGGTCAGAGATATAGAGGAACTCAAGAAGAAGATGCAAACACCCCCACCAGAAGAGGGTTCTGGGTTTATCCACCAGGACATCATGGGGACTGACCAGACCCCAACAAAGAGAGGGTTCTTGTTGTGGGCAACGGAGATTCAGCGTCACTGGGGAATCTCTGGGAAATCACATGGGACACAACTTGGAATTGTGCTGCCAGAGGATGGGCTGGCTGGAGCATTTGCCTATCCACTCATCTTCCACAGTGGTTGTTGGTTGCCCCTGTTCTAGGTTGAATAGTGTCCCTCCCAAATCCGTGTTATTTTCATAACCTCAGAATGTGACCTTATTTTGAAATGAGGCTGTTGCAGATGTAATTGGTTAAGATGAGGTCAGACTGTAGCAGAGTGGCCCCTTCATCCAATAAGACTGGTGTCCTCATAAGAAGAGGAGAAGAGACACGAAGACGGAGACACACAGAGGGAAGGCGGCCATGTGAAGACAGGGTGGGGGGTGGAGATCAGAACGATGTTGCCACACACCAGGGAATGCCAAGGACTTCCAGCAACCACCAAAAGCTAGGAAGAGGCAAGGTGGGATCCTCCCCTAGGGCCTTCAGAGAGAGTGTGGCCCTGCTGATGCCTTGATTTCAGACTTCTAACCTCCAGAACTGTGAGAGAATACATATCTGCTGTTTTAAGCCACCCAGTTTATGGAATTTTGTTATAGCAGCCATGGGAAACTAATACTTGCCTGAAGGTCAGTTCCCTCAGTCCCCAGTTGCCCAAGAAAGCCTTCAGGCAGAGAAGCAGAGACTCAGGTACTTGAGGTGGATGGTGCTGGGGGCTCAGAGGTGGACCCAGAAGATGTAGGGTGGGACATCAGCAGTGCCTGGCACCGTGAGTGTTCTCATTCATGAAGAGGCAGTTTGTCCTGGCTCAGTGCAGGAGTGTAGAAGTCAGGTTCAAATCTCTGTTCTGTCATTTACAAGTTTGAAGACCTTGGGCAAGTTATATGATCTAAGACTCAGTTTTCCTTATTTGTAAAATGGGCATGAAATAATACTTCACAGAAATGCTGTGAGTATAAATGTGCTCACTTTTATAAAGCACCTGGCATGGCGCCAGGCACACGGCACCATTCAATAAGCCTTGCCTATTATTATTAGACATGGAAAGAGTGCAGGCTTTCTTGAATTTAAATTTCAACTTTGGAGTTGAACGACCTTAGGCAAGTTACTTATTTGAGTTTCAATGTTTCCATGAAGATAGTAACAGCATGTGAAACCCTGGCTACTTGTAACTTTCCCCACAGTCCTAGGAAGCATAAAAGACGTCCTAGTGGTGCCTTCTAATGCTTCTTCTCATGCAGGGCTATGAGGTTCCAGGTGATATTTCTGAAATCCAGAAGCTCTCCCTGTATCCATGGTAGAGGTCAGAGCCTGAAGTGCATGTGTCCTTCCCTTGGCCTTGTTTGCTGGTGTTAATGCTTCACCCACTGTCCCCTGGAACTGTCCCTACAACACTGCTACCGTGACTCGGCATCTGACTCTTGCTAATAAAGTCCAAATCCCCAAAGTGACACGTAGAGTCTGGGCTGCATCCACTGGCTGCGCAGCGGGCATTCCTGAGAGTAAGGAGAGGAAGCTCGGCCGCCTGCCGCCTGCTCGTGCCTTTTGCATCTGAGCCGGAAATGTGGCTTCTGCCTGCGGAAACGCTGGCAGCGGCTCCATGGAAAGGGGCTGCAGACTGTTCCATGGGCCAGATAGGTCAGCCCCTTCTCTGGCTTCTCCTTGGCACACAGACAGCGAGGTGATGGGCAGGTGTTGCCTGGGTTGACATTATCTGTGACAGTATCTTGCCACTCCCATCTCACTCTCAACAACAGTTAGTCAAAAACTTCGGGGGGCTGTGAGCAGAGGGGAGGAGGGCCACACCGCTGGGGTCCCCCGCACTGTCCCATGCAATCCCTGCTGTCTGTGCCACATGCTATGATGCAGCCCCTGAAATGTGGCTAGTTCAAGGGAAGGCCAAAACTGTACATTTATTTAATTCTAATTTAAACACCGATGCTACATGGGAGGAACGAGTGCTGGTGTTGTGCAGCACTGCAGGGTGAACGTGGCTAACTATAATTTATTGTATTTTTTTCAAAAAGAGACTTTGGAATATTCCTGTCACAAAGAAATTGTGAATCTGTGAGGTGATGGATATGCTGAACACCTTGATTTAATCATTATACACTGTATGCACACATTGAAATACTCTGTATCCCATAAATAAGTACAATCATTACATATCAACTAAAAATAAAAGGGAAAAAATCAAGTTCTTGATTCAGTTATTGGAAAAACTTAAAAATATGTTTGGAACAACTTAGGTATGTGGGTCATACCTTTTACTTTTACAACTGCAAATTTTATGAAATCTAAAAACAGACCAAGTATTTCCTGAGAAAATTTAGCATCTGAATTGAGATGTGCTGTCAAAGTGTAAAATATAAACCAGATTTTGAAGAACTTGTCAGAAAAAAGAATGTGAAATATCTCATTATAACTTTTTAAACATTGATTACTGGTTGAGATGCTGATATTTTGAACATGTTGGGTTAAATGAAATCCATTATTAAAATTACTTTTGCCTACTGCTTTTTACTTTTTAAATGTGGCAACTAGAAAATTTAAAATTATATACGCGGCTCCCACTCCATTTCTATTGGAGGCATTGCTCTACGTCAGTAGCAGTGTAAGACTTTCGGGCCGGAAGGGGCTTAGGGTGTTGCCTCCTAAGGAGGTGAGGAATCTGATGCACACCGGGTTTAAATGGCCTTCTCAGGAACTGGAACTCAGACTTCTTTTCTCCTGGCCAAGGCTGCACAGAAACTGGGACATTGCAAATAAGCCAAGTTGCATAAAATGAGGTCATGGACTGAAAGTGCTGTACATGGTTACAACAACAAGGCAGCAATATGGACAAGGTGATTTTTGCCTTTCTCTGGGGAGCATAATAGGGCCAGGAAGTGTCCCTTGAGATTGTGTAGAGGGGTAAGTTTTTTTTTCAGACATCTGCCCCAGTCTGGAACCCGGGTACGTAAGGCCCCTCCTAGGAGTGGGGGTGCTGGCTCCTGCACCCCACCCCCCATTCTCCTCTCTGTTCCCACAGCGCCAGGGCCGAGAGGCCATCTATTGCCCTGGGCTGTGTCTCCTCTGCTTCATTCCTTGTCTCCTTCCTTTTTATCCTTTCCAACTCTTCCCAATCTTTTGGGGAGCAAAGCCATCTTTATTAGAAGGCTGGGACCCCTGTCACATGGACCCCAGCCCTGGTCTCCACTGGCTGACACTCTGGAGTTAGAGATAAGGTTACAGCCCCTTCCCAGGCAATGGAGCCCCGGCCACTGTGTTTGGGTGTGAATTTGAGCTAAGCAGAGACCACCAGTGTGATTCTGGGGTGGCTATGCACATGGCAGTAGAGGCAGGGGGCGCTGGCTGCCTGGGTTGAGCGTCCTTGCATGTTTGACTTTGCTTGTATGTTGGCCTGCGTGTCTGGCTGTATCCCTGGGGGGGAGGGTCTGAGGGTGTGAGCTGAGCGTGGCATGGTGGTGGCTGTGGGCTGCAAAGGGGGAGCGGGCAGTGGATGGGAGTGGAGGATGCAGCTCCATGGGGCGTTTGGGAGTTGAGACTGTAGTGGGAGGCTACGGGGATGTGGCTGTGTGCCTGAAGGTCATGTGGGCCCCTAGGGTCTGGTGCTGTGTGGCCTTCTTGTGTCAGAACTCAGAGTGTCTCTTGTTGACACCGAAACATTGCAAGAGACTGCAGTAAGATCATTATCACCTAGTAATCTTCCTCCCTGCACCCCTCCCTCCTTCCATCCTTCTCTTGTCCCTTCTTTCCTTCTCTGCATTTCATGTAAAGCTTACAGAACTGTTGCCTTGAGCCAGACACTTACTGGGATTATTTCTCACCTGCTTTTTTCTCCCGACAAACTAACCCCTCAAAGTGGAGGGTGACTGACTTCCACTTCAACAATTTCATTATGAAAACTTCTTAACGGCAGGGATTGCGTCTTACTCAGCCCGTAACTCATGATGGCTGGTACTCTGTGCCTTCAGTAAGCGCTGGCTGAAGTGAATTTGCTGTGGCGCCTCCTGTCCAGGGAGCAGGGGAGTGTGGGAAAGGGCAGGGGGAGTCCGTGACTGGACTGTTGTGTTTTTGGTGGGGATGGGGCACCTGACCAGGCAGGTGATTGGAGCCTGATGGCGTGTGTCCCTGCCGCTTGCTCTCCTGGCAGGCTCATCGTAGCCCCTGGAGATGCCAAGCCAGGTCTGCAGCGTCTCAGTTGTGATCAGTGCCATGTGTGGCCTGGGCTGGCTCAGAGGCGTTGGGCATGGCTTGGTTGTCTCCATTGCCAGCCTCTCCCTCTGGCACAGGCCTGAGCAGCCTGGCTGCCTGCAACTGTCACAGGGTCTCCGGACCTACCTCCAGGGCCCAGTTAGAGGCATCACAGGACCTGGCAGAGGCCCTGGTCCTCCCTTAGGGCCAGTAGCCATAGGACCATTTCTCCTCCTTCACGCTGCTGGCTGTGTTTAGCCCATTATCACTCTGGTACTGGCTCCTGGGAAGGGCTTCTGGGTGGTGACTGCCACAGGACACACTGAACCCTGGCTGTCCCCATCCTTCAGGCCTGTGCCCAGCCAGGCTCATTGTCCAAACCTGGGGCCTCACTGGCACACCGCTGCGGTGCTCACACGTGAGCTTGAAAAGCAGGGGGAATTGCTGTGTTCAGAAAAATCCCTTTGGAAACCTACAGCCTGGCCCCTGTTTGCTTCACCTTTTTGCCCAAGTCCATTTTCATCCAGCAAAGTGGGGAGAGATACGCGAATATCACAGAATTTGAGATGTCAAGAGAGACAGGCACCTTGTGGGGACTGGGAGATCTGCAGCGCTGCCCCAACCCATCACTCACTCCTTTTGTGAATGGTCTCCAGGACTCAGGTTTTCCAATATTCAATTGAGAACATCTCATCACCATATAGGTGTGTTATTTAGGAGAAACAAACTAGGTCATGTGAATGTAGTTTGCAAAAGAACAAAAGGAAGGGTGGAGGCAAGTGGTCATTTGGCACTTACGGCGCACGTCATGGACCTCGTCTCAGTCTGGACTCTCGCTCTGGAGATGGACAGGCTCCCCGATCCCACCGACTTCCTTTGCTCAGACTCTGTCTTATCTTTCCTCCTCCCTGGGCTTCACCTCAGTGATACTCAGGGGGTGCCCTACGCTTCCAGTGAACATTTGTGCCAAAGTGTGGACCATGTGCAGGTAACTCCTAGGAATCAGGCATCCTGGGCTCCAGTTAGGGCCCTGCCACTGCCTGTGTGGACTGGACAGGGCTCCCAAACCCTCTGGGCGTTCTGACTCCCAGCATGTCTCTAACACCTCCAGATGTTCCCAAAGCCTTAGTGTAAAACCAGGCACCTTAATTTGGCATTTGGCGTCTCTATATTCTAGCCTCCATCTACATTTTCTATTCTTTTTTTTTTTTTGAGACAGACTGTCACTCTGTTGCCCAGGCTAGAGTGCCATGGAGTCAGCCTAGCTCACAGCAACCTCAAACTCCTGGGCTCAAGCGATCTTCCTGCCTCAGCCTCCTGAGTAGCTGGGACTACAGGCACCCGCCACCATGCCCGGCTAATTTTTTCTATATATTTTTAGTTGTCCGCTAATTTCTTTCTATTTTTTAGCAGAGATAGGTGTCTCGCTCTTGCTCAGGCTGGTCTTGAACTCCTGACCTCAAGCGATCCTCCCACCTCAGCCTCCCAGAGTGCTAGGATTACAGGCGTGAGCCACGGTGCACAGTCTTCATTTTCTATTCTTAAATTCCTTCTCCCACCTGCCCTGGACTTCCCCTGTGCAACCATAGCCCTGCACTACCTGCCCCTGCCCCAAACACAGGCGTTTGCTGCCCTCCCTCTGTGAGTGCAGTGCACCCAAGATGCCCAGGGCAGTGCACCCAAGACGCCTGGAGCTGTGCCTGCTGCATGGTAGGTGTTCTGCGAAGGGCATCTTCTGTCATTTCTGCTCAGACTGCCCACTGCTGGTTTTCAATGCTCACCTCATCCACACATTACCCATGCAGTACTCTAGTCAAAAATATTAAAGTGGGTTCTAACGATCAGATTAATCAAGACCGTGGGAAATCTGTGGACAGAGTGGAGCAAAATGGCCAAATGGAAAGCTCCAGCAATCGTCTCTTCACACAAACACCAAATTCAACAACTATTCACACAAGCAAACCCCTTCAGAAGAACCAACATCAGGTGAGCCATCATACTACCTGGTTTTAAGATTATAGCAAGGAAAGAGGCATGGAAGAGGGCAGAAAGACAGTTTTGCTTTGCCTTCACCAGGCCTCCCCAGACCCTGTTAGTACTGCTTCAGCACCCCGAGTGGAGAGAGAATCTGTGTGCCCAGGGGAGGGACAGTGAAGTCACTGTGGGACTTTGCACTGAAGCTCAGGGCTGCCCTGGCACAGGGGAGCACAGCACAGGGCAGGATTCTGCCGGCGCCCAGGGAGGGAGCATTTAGACCAGCCTGGCCAGAGGGAAATCCTCTGCCTAGAAACCCGAGTTACAGCTAGCCCCACCACTGGCTGACCAAAAGCAGCCTGGGGCTTGGTCTAAATTTATAAGGCAGTCGGGTCAGAAGGGCTGCAGTCCTTGGGCAATTCCTGTGGCTGTGCTGGCTTGGAGCTAGTGGACTTGGGGTGCACATGACCCAGTGAGACACCAGCGGTGGCCAAGCCAGTGCCTGTGTCATCCCTCCCCCAACCACAGGCAGTGTGGCTCAGGGAGAGTCTTCTTCCACTTGGGAAAAGGAAAAGGAAGAATTCAGAGGACTTTGTTTTGCAACTTGGGTACCAGCTCAGCCACAGTAAAATAAAGTACCAAGCAGACTCCTGAAGGCCCTGAGTCCGGGCCTTAGTTCCTGGACAGCATTTCTGGACCCACCCTGGGCCAGAAGGAAACATGCTGCCCTGAAGGGAAGGACCCGGTCCTGGCAGGATACACCACCTGCTGACGAAAGAGCCCTTGGGCTTCGAATAAACATCAGAGATAGCCAGGCAACAGTCACTACTGGCTTTGGATGAGACGGGGCTGGCTTCAAGTGTGACCTGGTGCTGGTGGCTATGAGGGAGTGCACACATCACTCCTCCCTCAACTCCAGCAGCCCAGCACAGAGAGAGTGAGAGACTTTGCCTGTGAATCCAGGGAATTCTCCCATATCTTATTGAAGTCCACCAAGGCAGTGCCATTAGGAGTCTGCCTATGTCCCAGCATTACTGTGCTTGGGGCACCCCGGGTGCTGATTGGCTGTAATGACCAAAGACTTAGATCACACCACTTGATTCCCATCGAATACCTGGAAAGCCTTATCGAGAAGATCAGGTTCAAATGAGCCCGGACTGCAAAGATTAAAATAAATACCTAAGTCTTCAATGTCTAGACATCAACAAATATCCGCAAGCATCAAAAACACCAAGGAAAACGTGACCTCACCAAATGAATTAAATAAGAGACCAGTGACCAATCCTGGAGTGATGGGGATAGGTGACTTTTCAACAAAGAATTCAAACTAGCTGTCCTGACAAAGCTCAGTGAACTTCACAGCAACACAGAGAAGGAATTTATAAGCTTATCAGAGAAATTTAACAGAGAGATTGAAATAACACACATAAAAAAATCAAGCAGAGCCGGGCGCGGTGGCTCATGCCTGTAATCCTAGCACTCTGGGAGGCCGAGGC